>MU109903.1:0-12987 GCA_012274485.2 Sinapis alba | reverse complement strand
CGATCGAAACAACGTGTTGAAGTCATTCGAAGGCAAGTCCGAGAAGAAGACCTCAAACTCCGGCTCGGTTCCGCCGTCAATCACGGCCACCTTCCGCCGTAACACATCAACCACCGTGTCCACCGTGGAAAACGTGTTGTCTCCGACTGCGCAGCCTAAATCGGCTATCTTTAGGTTAGAGGGGCATCCTTGGCCTTGGATGAGCTCTATGGAGTGGATGGCTGACGTCAGCATTTGTTTGCTCGAGGCTATCGCTGCGGCCGCACCGTAGCTGTTTTTGGCGAAGCTGATGTCATCATCGCCGCCTTGCATGGAGAGTACGTGCTCGAGGCTCACGGAAGAATCCATATTTTGTTGTAAAAATGTGTAAGAAAATTATGTTGACGTTACTTTTATATAAGTAAAAGGAGGATCTCTTATGATGGTTTCAAGTTAGTTTTTAAGGGGTGGGGCTCACTTTTTTTTTAAAACCACCCTTTAAAATTCTTCTGTAAGAACTCAGCTTTTGCACTGTTTACGAATTTCATTGATATGTGATAACCAGTGATTAGTGATTTTTTTTCTTTTAAAAAAAAAAACGAAAAAGTAAGAAAAAAACCCTAAGAATCGAATGAAGATTCTTAAGGTTAATCATGGTCTTAGAGTCTCATGAGAAACAAATGTATTTGCATGAGAAACAAATGTAACGTCTTTATATATACTCGGCCACATTATGCATTCAAAGGCTTCTATACATTTTTACTATAATTCCAAACACCTCACTAAATATTACCAAGTTTGTTTTCCAAAATTACCATTAAACCTAAGAATTTTAAAATACTATCACAAATTTAGGTTTAGAAATGATTCCTTTAGACATATACTAATGACTCAGGAACTCTTACTCAAATTTTATTAACCCTTTTAAAAAAACTAAATATGATTTATACATTTTTCAAATTATAATATCTTCGGACTCAAAATGTCCTATCTCAAGTCTTTTATGATATTTTGAAAAGCAAAATTATCTTATGAAAAAGTCTTAATAGTACCAATGAAAATTTGTACAAGTGTGGAGAATAAATTAAATTAATGAAACTGTTGAGAGCTGAGATTTTCCACATTGTGGGACCGTTCATTTGATAATGTTTAGCAACTTCATGTCTCCATCGAAGAATTAGTTAATTTGGTAAATGTTTTTTTTTTGGGTAAACACTTTGGTAAATGGTTTTTTAGTAAACAATTTGGTGAATGGTTATACATATGGGTTATAGCGTTTAACAGATATGTTTACCTTAAGCAAAAAACATTTGAAAGCTATAAATCTCACAAATCTTTCTGTTCGTAGACGTTTTCATTGTTTTCCACGCAATTGAAATTGAAGTATTCATCTATACAATAAAATAATGAAGATACGTCGCTCTCTCTAAATCTAAAGGGAGTAGTAGTTGGCTGACAAAAGAAAAGAAATAATAAGAGACTAAGAGCATCTCCAATGGTGGTACCACCATTGGAGTCCTTAGCATTTAAATTTTTTTTTTTTTTTTTTTGAATAGTTAAGGACTCTAATCCAAAATGTTAGTCCATTGGTGTTACCCGATTAGAAATCCTTAGGGAAAAAAATATAAATTTTGAAAATCATTTTTCACCACCAAATTTATTCCAAATTTTGAAAATAAAAAATACAACAATTAATCTTCACCACCAAATTTATTCCAAATATTTTCAATTAAATCATTTTTCAAATGTTCATGTATACGCCTATCGCGAAGTTGATTCCGAATGCCTAACATATTACCGAGATTTGTAGGCATGTCTGTACTATAGGACATATCCACCCGTGAACTTCTAGATGCCTCTCCTTCTTCAAATTCAGATGTATCGTATTGAGTGTATCCATCTCGTTCATTTTCGACTATCATATTGTGTAGTATGATACATGTTCTCATAATCTTCCCTATTTTTTCCTTGTCCCATGATAGAGCCGGGTTTTTCACAATCGCAAATCGAGCCTGCAATACTCCAAAAGCCCGCTCCACGTCTTTTCTGGTTGCTTCTTGAACTTTAGCAAATAACTCAGCTTTAGGACCTTGAGGAAGGGAGATAGATTGGATAGATGTTGACCATTTCGGATATATGCCGTCTGTGAGGTAGTACGCTAAATTGTACATATGGCCATTGACCACATACTCTAACCTTGGAGCTCGACCTTGTAAAATATCATCAAAAACAGGGGACCTATCAAGAACATTAATATCGTTTAAGGTACCTGGAGGACCAAAAAATGCGTGCCAAATCCAAAGATCATGTGAAGCTACAGCCTCTAAGACAATTGTCGGCTTTCCGGATCCACGGGTGTACTGTCCTTTCCAAGCGGTTGGACAATTTTTCCACTCCCAATGCATACAGTCAATGCTTCCTATCATCCCAGGAAATCCGCGTTTCTCTCCAATATCGAGTAGTCGTTGTAGATCCTCTGGTGTAGGTCTTCGTAGATACTCGTCTCCAAATAATTGTATTACTGCATCAGTGAAATTTTGCAAACACGAAATTGCCGTGCTTTCACCAAGTCGGAGATATTCGTCGACTGTGTCAGCCGCAGAACCATAAGCAAGGAGACGAATTGCAGCTGTACATTTTTGCAAGGGAGATAGACCATACCTCCCGATTGCATCCCTTCTTTGTTGAAAGAATTGAAATTCTTCTGACATTCGATGGACTATACGCATGAATAAATCCTTGTTCATGCGGAAACGGCGTCTGAACAAATTTGCCGGAAATGTTGGATCATCACTAAAGTAATCATTCCATAAATGGTTGTGTCCTTCTTCACGGTTTCGTTCTATGTAAGCACGTTTTCTTTGCTTTTTGGTTTGATAGTCCACAATGTTGTCGTATACATCTTCAAATATTTCGTCAAAAGCTTCGTTGAATCTTTCTTCAAGTTCTTCCGATGAAGACGATGACATTTTTTTAAACCGTCCTTTAAATAACAAAAAAAGAAACATATTAGACTCTTTAATATTTACATATTTAAAATTACCATAATTTCCATGGATAGATTTACAAATTATCATATTTTCCTATAGTAGAGTTAAAAGTAGAGTTACATATTTAAAAAAAAAAGTAGAGTTACATATTATCAAATTTAAAAGTTTAGTTACATATTTTAAAAAAAGAAGTAGAGTTACAAATTATCATATTTTGCTATGTTAGAGTTACAAAAAAAAAATTATGTGGAGCATGTGCAACAACACTACGCAGCATGTGCAAGTTCTGAGATATCGGCAATAACATTGCTTCTCCTTCTAACCAAACCAAATGAAATTAAACGCAAACAGAAATGATTAAATTAAACGAAAGCAAACCAAATCAAACCTTGCGATTGACTTTAACACAGGTTCAGTTGCTTAGAATACATAACGAGATTCATACATGGTTTCAACAGAAAGGTTTACATACGATAAGAGATGAAATGGAAAGACTGATAATGAGCTAGCTACCAAAGGCAGTACTTATACAAGTGAAAGTGAAAAAAAAGCAGAAAGAAACCCGTGACTTGGTTCTCCTCTGCTATACAACAAAACACTTTCACATGGAGACATGATTGCTCCCATAACCCGTGAGTGAACAACTACTACACAACAAAGTCCTTGTACTGCACCTGAAAGAACAGAAAAAAACAATAGTCAGACGACATAAACCCGATCATAATCACAACAGCTCATGGCATAACACAAAAAAATCATAAACACAACTCTTAGCAACTATGATACCTTAACCTGAACCTAAAACATATCACAACAGCTCAGACATAATTTTTAGTTTCAAAGATGTTTCCATCTCAGAGAGTGGGTCCTTCTTCGCAAGTAAACGATCAAGCAATTTACGCTTAGAAATCTTTTCTTTGATTTCCAACATGGCTTGTAACTGTGACAACTCCTCTTCTTTACCAGTCTTCTTCTTCTTACTTGCTGCTTTAGCAGCCTTCACTCCAGCAGGTCGACCCTCTGGTACTCCCACTTCCTCTTCTCCATCAACCTCCAACACTTGTTTGCGCTTCTCCTTCACAGTGTCCTTTGACTGAAAAGTGGAGCACCATTTCCTGTCATGTCTCAGCTCTCTCCACGCGTGTTCGAGGCTAAACTTGATTCCGTAGTCATTATAGAAGAGATCTAGAGCAGCTTTCATCACATCATCATCATTCTGACCACTTCTCTGCTCTCTCAGAGCCGCTTCAAAGCATCCAACAAATTTGCAGACCTGATCGTTTATCCTAGACCACCTCTGTTTGCACTGAACAAGCTCCCTAGGTGTTGTCCCTACCAGGTGAGGGCTTGAGTTGTAGTAGTCTTGAATNNGTGTTAAGCCAAGCACCAATAAGGATTTTATCCTCTTTTGGAGACCATTTCCTCCTTTCCTTCACGGGACACTCATCTGCACCTTGGCTACTAAACCAAGGCGGTTCGGGTGAATCAAGATCAAAAGAGGTTTGGCTATGAAGTAGGTCAACAAAACCATGGTTGCTATCCATGGTGGGAGAATTGTCTGTGTCACTCTAGAAGCAACACATAAGCTACCATTTAAGTAAAAGAATTGTGTAGCATTAAAGCCGAGTAGTTAGGAAGGTAAAAAGCATTAAGAACTCTACTGGAAACATAATTAACATTAACCACCTATCAAGTCAGGGGAGTTAGGAAGGTAGAAACCTATTCACTATCATTTAACACCAATCTAATCTCACTTCACTTGCATTTTGAAAAATTAAATGATAAGCGAGTGAGAAGTTGTTACCTCCTAAAGCTCCGACCATCTCCTTTT
This sequence comes from Sinapis alba, assembly GCA_012274485.2. Lineage (NCBI taxonomy): Eukaryota > Viridiplantae > Streptophyta > Magnoliopsida > Brassicales > Brassicaceae > Sinapis > Sinapis alba. The sequence continues at coordinate 8,187 of MU109903.1, read as the reverse complement.
CAGCCTCTGCAACTCTTCCTGAAGATGAATGACCAAAAGCAGTCAATGTTTAAAATTATTCAACAGTAATCTATGAAATGAGAAACGTAAAGAAACTCACCAGACACTCTGTCATGACGTTGTCCTTCTCTTCAACCCACTTGAACATGACCACCATACAGATTAGGACGAATACACCCACCACCACAGAAACGCACAATGGCAACCAATGTCTAACCCCTGATTTCTTCTTAGCTAACTCCCACACTGTCTCCTCTAGCTTAACAAGCTTCTGCTCTGTCTCATTACGTTGATCCTTGACCTCCATAAGTTGTCTCTGAAACTCAGTCATCTCCTCCATTACCGCGACATCCCACCATTTCCAGACATGACAGTCTCCATCATCAGCATTCTCACACGTGAAGTATCTTCTACCAGGATCTTTGGTTGTGTAAGATGTTGCAACAAATGGCTCACCACCACAGTAGCATATCTTCGGCATTCCTTCATCAGCCTCAGGTTGAGGAGGGTACTGGAATGGCATGTCTACTGCAAGATTCTGGCTGCTATCAGCTTCATCCGCGTAGATTTCAGCTTCTGCTTGAAGTAGAGAAGTAATATCTACGTCATACTCCTCTGATGAAGAAGGTTGGCTGTAGCTATAATCTTGTCCCATGTTTCCGAGACCTGTAAGAATCGAACTTGTTAAGAATCGAACTTGTAAACCTGTAAATCGAATCAAACTTTTAAAGAATCGAACTTGTAAAGAATCGAACTTGTAAACAATTGAACTTGTAAAGAATCAAACTTGCAAAGAATCGAAGCCTAAACAGAACCATAAGCGAGATTGAAAACCCAAATCCGTAAACAAGAAACGAAAATTTTCACAAATCGCTTCAAATCCCAAAACCGAACCCTAAACGCGAAGAAAACAACATGCACCGTAATCAAAAACAAGAAATCACCCAGTTTAACGGTTCGATTTACCTTGATTATACTTGAACCCTAAATCGCCTCTACCGTCGCCCTCCGTCCTCGAGGGAATTTTTTTTTTCGTCACTTCTCGCAAATGGATTTTTTTTTTCGTAAACGGTTTACACCGATTGCAAGGCCGAACCAGAACACGACACGTCACTAAGGACTCGGTCCTTAAACACCTTAATTACGGACCGATCCTTACCAATTCGCGGCGAGTTTATATTATTTTATTCTAATTACCCTAGATTAATGCGCTAAGGACTTCTTAACAACCGACGTTGCGGATGCTCTAACAGTTGCGTTTTAACTTTGGTACCTATAAAGACTAGTAGATATGGTTATTTGTAAAACCAATCGTTGTGATCTGTCCTTTAAGAGCACCATTAAGAGGGGTTTTTAGAGGGTGCTTAAGGGGGGTGCTTAGGCAAAAAGCGGGTGGGTTCCACAAAAAGGGGTGCTTGTGTTGCTTGATTAGGAGCTGGTGCTTGCACTGTTCACGGGTCCCACTGACACGTGTCGGCCCGTGATTGGTCCGTTTATTAATTTTTTTTTTTTTTTTAAACAGAAAAAAAAAAATTAAGCACCCCTTAGGGGTGCTTAGGGTTGAAGATGCTCTAAGATTATTTTCTTCTTTGCGATATATACTTATAACCAATAAAAATATCTCAAGAGATATAGCATAGTTGTAACATGTCTGTTTATAGTATTGTTGAAATATTTAAAATAATTGATTTAATTATCTATGTTATCAAAATGCATGTAAGTTTTCGGGCACATATTCATTTAAAATTTCAAAGTTAACTATAGTAATAAGAAGATAGGTGATGCGCGATACCGTATAAATAAAGCTAAAACATGAAGAAATGTCATATGATGATTGTTAAGTCAGTAAACAAGACTTTCGAACCTTTAAAAAAATAATGCATCATTTATTGCCAAGTAAACAAGATTTTTGATCCTCTGAAAAATTAGCGCACCACCTAACGTATAAAATAGGACTTACAAACCGAATAAGTAGACGTAGATATCTATTAACCGTGGACGGTTGGAACCTTACTGAAAATTTGCTTAAGGGTGTGGATCAAGTTTGAGATGACCAGAAAAAAATGGCATGGAAAAATGATTGTCTTTTCCATAATTCTTAAGCAAATCATATAACTTTTTCGTATCATATTTACTGTGAAGACAATTCTACTATAGCACAATATAAAAATGTTTTGTGTTTATTTTTGTATTTCCATATTATGATAATTTGAATGCAAAGAAAGACGTAAACACAAACAGATAATGAAACAATTGATGTTTATACGCATTATTTTTTTGACATCGAAAGAAAAATTCATAACTAAGTAGCAGCCTCTTGGCCAGCTATAGAGAAGTCACTAGATAGAGTTTTAATTTCATCCAACACATGTTTATTACAAGATTTTGGTCCAGTTTCATATTTTTATTAATCTAAATCTTTAAACCAACTAGGATATATGACATGTTTAACTTTATTATTGTTTTCTTTTAGAAAAAAGGTTCTTTGATGCTTTACAAACCCATCAAAGCTTCTGAAATTAGGATTTTGATGGAGAAAGCGTTTAGTATAGCGTCATTTCATAGATTCTTTATTCGTATTATTCATTTAATATCAACAAAATTTCGGTTCATGTTTTTTTTTTAACTGAGTTTTCGGTTCATGTTTTTTTTTTTTTTTTTTTTTTTTTTTTTTTTTTTTTTTTTTTTTTTTTTTTTTGGTAAAATTTTTCGGTTCATGTTCTTCCCACCAAAACAAGAAGGTACTGAAGGAAAAAGCCTAACTACCAAAATAAAGCGATTTAACTCAGTGAAAAGTTGACTCATGTCTACTAAGATCAGAGAGATGCAATCCACTTCTTCTAGATCATAGTCTAACTACAATACTTTACCGCTTGAATAATATTTAAATCTAATTTGATATAGATTTAATATAAAAATATATGTATATATATAAAGCAAACTTAAAGAGTTAAAAAATACTATAAAAGGAAAAAATATTATTAACTTGCATTTGCTAGAAGTTTTGTTTAAACAAAAGCTAAGTTAAGATTGTATTTATAATATTTTAAGCTTCTAAACAAGACTTTGAAAACAAACCAGCTTTTACCTTCCCTCAGTTGTACGAACGAACCATTTATTCAAATATGGAGAACCGATGAACAAAGAGATTTATTTCACATCGCTAGCTAGTAATCTACTCATTATATATCTGTGTATCAGTGAGCTCCTCCTCGACAATCCTGGTTCATGTCGTGACACTTGTTCCACCTTCAGCTCTTCTGCTAACTGCAACATCATCAGCCCAGCTAGCTGGATCATCAGTGGCAGGCCCTGACATGCCGGTAAACCTTAAAACTGTCAGATGAAGCTGGGTGAAGCACAAGATGGCATTGGCAGAAGAGCAAGCTAATGAGACGCTGAACAAGATCAAAGAAGTAGAAACAAAGGCTGCAAATTTAACAAAAGATCTCAAGACCTGCTAAACGTGCACAGAAACCACTAGAACCGTAAAGAACAAATTTAACAAAAGATCTCAAGATCACTTTATGCTTCCTTACACAGTTGTTTTTGTTGTTTTTTGTTGTTCATGTCTCAACTGATGCCCGAGTCTTACGATATTGCTTCTTGGTTTTATAGAATTAAAACACAAGTTCTTCATTTACTTCGTTGGAATGCTACAGTTCAATATATTACAATCAACTCAGAACCGGTTTTAGTAATCTCTTATTTGGATCTACCATATAACCTCCTTCAAGGTACAATCTATTAAACATGTTCGAAGAACTCTGAGATCACAGTGCACTTCCAGAAACCTGGAGAAGAAGAATAATCAACGTTTTAGACACAAGATATGCCATCTGCACTCAAGTTGTATGTTGATTATATGAAACTGAAACGTATTGTTTACCCTGTCTCGAGCAAACTCCATGAGACTGCCATATGATCTGTCACATATGCCAATGAAGAGAGACTCAGTGTCAGGACTGAAGGACATTCCTGATATCTCTCCAAAAAAATCAATCTCTTGCTCTTTTATGTATCCTGTGTTGGTGTTGTAAACGTGTACAAAGTCTGCCGCCTCAGCCATGGCCATGTACTGACCATCAGAAGTGAACTTTATTGAGCGGATGGCTCCGAGGTTTCCCTTTAAGACTGCTACAGGTTTAGACAGGTTCCTTACGTCCCATACACGGCAGGTCTTGTCCTGGTTCCCCGTGGCAAAGATCACTCCATCAGGATGCCAAGCTGATGCAAAGGAATAGTCTAAGTGACCAGTTAACTTCCCCACAGTCTGGAAAATTCAAAGACACATAGTCTGAGACTCCATTGATGCATCAGACAAAGTGAGTAGCTGAACGAATGTTAATATACCTCCCCGTTGTTGGAGTCCACCAACAAACCATCCGGGTCATCTCCAACGATTGTTACTAGTTTCCCATCAGGACTAACGGAGGAATGCTGCCATAATTTCAAATTCAATCACAAAAACACAATCAAATGTCTAGAAGGTAAAAGAGAACTAAACTCACATTCACAGGCCAGGGATAATGGAAGTGCTGGACAAGCTGATAAGTTTCCATATCAAATTTTCTGACTCCACAGTCATTGTTTGAGGCCATGAAGTGAAGTGCACCGCTATATACAAAAGTTCATTAAGAAGTTCCTTTCTTTTGAGAATCGGTTACTAAACTTGGAAGGTCCAAAACGTTCAATATATCAAGGAGAAGTGATACCTGGAGTTCTTGTGTATATTAACCGAATTAGTTATAGCGTTTTCTTCACACGTTGTACGGTAGCAAAAGCTCACACCAGTCCTATCAAGATGCTGGATTCAGAAAAAAAAAAACATGAACAAAAAATTTCAAAGCAGCTTCTATACATGAACCAGATCAGAACTATCCATTGTAGAATCTCCAGGAACTAACCTTGCAAATGAGTTCACCAGAAAACCCACCAGCGACAACAATCCCATCTTTTACTGCCAGACTGCTAACTTGTGTCTTCGAAAATCCTTCTAACGAACTTCCAGGATGTTCCTGAACAAAAGTTATATCAAGAAAAATAGGTTTTGAGAAATAAAGAAAGAGAAACACAAGTTAGTAGAAACAGAAAATGAGAAAAGCTCACACCTCAGATGGGGTCACATGACCAGCAAGATCAAGAACTTCATCCCCACTACTTGTTACAGTAGACCAATGAGTGATAGAGTTGTTGGACATCAGGTAAACATCATGGTTAGATGTAGCCCACACCAACTCCCTCAGCTGCAAAAAGGATAAGTAAAAACAAAACATTCAAACCAATCTTTTATATTCAGAGATGGAGGATAGATGCAGAAGTAGCCAGTATTTGACAAACCTGAAAATGGAGAATACTCGGTGTTACGGATCTAAAATTCTTCTTGAACATATAGAAAGAGCTTCCTTTCTCAGTCTTTAAACAGTCCTGGTTCCCCAAATGGGTACAATCAGAGTGAGAATACAAAGCAGGAAAAGTTTTATATAAAGGATCAATAGCTAATAAAACATGAAATATAACTCCTCAAACCTTCCCAGACGCCTCGCCTGAGTTTGGAATGTTTTTATAGTTTCTATAGGCTTGTAGCCTAGTTTTTCTGTAGTCTTCTCTGGTGATACTAAGTTTATGCCATGAGATTCCCTGAATGTCCTCTCTTCTAGGAGCTTGAGAAGCAGTTGTATCAGCAGAATACATAAGATTCTCAAAATCTGCACCCAAAGTAACATCATCATCCTCCATATGTTCAGCTTCAGCTTCTTCACCGTGGTACGCAGACATGTTTACAGGACTGAAAAGTCTGAGAATCAAAAGATCTGTGGCATCTCCAAGATACAACATAAGGAGATGGTGGTGTAGGATCCAACAAAAACCATTTTCAAGAAATGATATTAGCTGAAAGAGTATAAGTAGTAGTACTAGGATCAAGCAGAAACGGACTAAGAAGAGTTAACAAGGATCCGTTGACTTAAACTATACCAAACTCAAGCTAGAAAGAAAAGTCAAAAGCAAGGAACCTAGCTGCAGATTCAAGTAGACTCAGTAAAGGAGGAAGAAACTAAAAACATACCTCATTGACTTGATGCTTCGAAGATGGTTTCAGGTTCTGATCTTCTTCTTTCTTTGCTTCACTAGTTTTTCTTTCTTAACTCACTCCGAAAAGCTAAATGATTACCGCGGCTAAACCAACTGTACAAGGATAAGCCCAAGAAAATAGTTTTGTTTGCATGAGAAAGAAAGCCCCATATAAAAGCCCTTTAAGGCATTTGTGTAATGGTACCCTTCATTGGCCTCCTCTGCTACCAGAAGGGTACAAAGAAAACTGGACAACGTATGAAAATGGAGAGCCTTGCAAATCAAATGAAAATCCAAGGAGGCTTTTATGTTAAATGGTATAAGACATACAAGCAACCTATTTTTTTTTTGGCTATGCAGCTTCTACCTCTTGTCTCTTACCAAAAGTAAAGCTGGTTCAGACTCTAAACAAAACAAGAAAAGATCACATCCACTGTTTTAACTTATACATTTGCCAGATGACTGTCTACTAAGCATCATACAACAACAGTAGGCTAGGGAAGAGAGTCTCAGTATGTGCCATGTGATCAGAAAAGAGTCTACTCTTTCACCTCCTCACCACCAGCAGACCCTCCTGCATCCTCTTTTTTCTCTTTCTCACTACCAGCAGACCCTCCTGCATCCTCTTTTTTCTCTTTCTCACTACCAGCAGACCCTCCTGCTTTCTCCTTCTCTGCATCCTCTTCTTTCTCCTTCTCACTACCATCAGACCCTCCTGCTTTCTCCTTCACTGCATCCTCTTCTTTCTCCTCACTACCAGCAGACCCTCCTGCTTTCTCCTTTTCTGCACCCTCTTCTTTCTCCTTCTCTATATCTTTTTCTTCAGCCTCTTCTGCTAACTTGGTGAGCTCAGTTTGGATCATCAGCTTTATAAATAACTTTCTCGGGGTGAGATCCTCTTTGAACTCCTTAGCTGAAATATAGGTGAAACAATGCGTTTTACATACATAACCAGAATCTAACCAGAAATCACTGAAGAAAATAATGACTGCGTGAAAACAATCTGTTCATACCAAGTTCTTTGATGATGTCTGTGAATGTAGCCTGCAGAAGAACAACAATGCTCTTATAAGGTTATCTACGTATAGAAGATAATCCACAGTTTGTATAGATATTTAACAACAAACTCTAGTCAGCTTTCGAAAATGCAGGAATTTTCATACCAAAAAGTAAAAAGTTTGTTCTGAAAAATCCCAAGTAATTGAATGTGTCGAATATCAAAGACTAACATATGAACGCACCGTATTAAAGTCCACCCTTTTCAATATCTTAATGATTGCATTTTTCAGCACTTTATCGCTTGGCCCTTTGGTTTTTTCTTTCCCTTTTCCAGCCCCTTTAACTTCTGGCATAGGAACAAACACAGATAAACATGGTGTCAAAAGACATTAATAGCTGCAATATTGGCTTTGCCTAGCTTCTGCAAACAGAGTACCCTACATTCTCACACACATGATGTATTCAACCTAAAGATCATCTTAGTCGAAGATAAAAAGAGGATAGTATCCAAACCTGGCTTCTCCTTTGATGCAGACTTTGAAGGGGTGGAGGAGGCCTTGGTAACTTTTTCAGACTTATTCCTCTTAGAGGACGCCTTTGGACTTGTATCACTGTCATCATCTGTCTTCTTTCGTTTTGCTGATGATCGTTTTTGTGTAACTCTCTCGGGTAGGCTGGATTTTGCAGCGACAGACGCTTTCTTTTTCCTAGCTCTCCCTGCTGATTCTTTCTTCTCAGCTGACAATTTAGAACCACGTTTCTTTTTTGGTGTTTCCTCTTCAGAATGCTCCTCAGATTCATCTTTCTCCTCGCTTTCAGAAGGCTGAGGTGCCTCATCCTCAGATTTATCGGGAATACCATTTTCTTTCTCCTCCTCTTCTGCACTCTTCTGCTCCTTCTCTTGTTTTTCTTCTTCTTCTTTCTCCTCTTCAGACTCATCTTCAGAAAGAGGTAAACTCTTTTTGACAGCCTTTGTTCCTTCAGACTTTCTTTGGCTCTGCAAAAGCAGTGGAAATAATATAGTCAAATCTACTTGGACCAGTGATGGACAGTAGTAATACTGAGACTCTAAGCTACGCACTGATACCTTTGCTGATCGTTTGGAGGATGAAGTCC
>MU109898.1:0-13021 GCA_012274485.2 Sinapis alba | reverse complement strand
CACACTGAAACACATATCGCATATGAAGGGGAAAGAGAGATGTTACGATGGGCTGAGGGAGTTCATCACAGAGAGATGCATTCTCGAGCTCGCTCAGCAGAGATCCAAACGAATCCCACCATAGGGACGAATCGACGGATTTAGGGTTCGCCATTCACTGAAACACCACTCCGACAGTGCTTAAACCCTAGAGAGAGAGAGAGAGAGAGAGAGAGAGAGAAGATGAAAAATCGGGATTTTTAGATTTTCATTTTTTTCATTTTGGCGCTTTTCAATGAATATGGGCCTAAGGTTAATGATGATGGGCCTATAGTCATGGATTGAATCAGGGTCCATCAGTATTTAAGGCAAAGAAACGCGAAAGAAAAAAAGTCAACCAAAAGCAGACTTTTTGATAATAATCCAATCAATATCATAACAGAACACACGGAAGAGAAAGAAAAAGCGAAGGGAGAGAGAATGAAGGGCACGAAAAGTCCGATCCAGGCGGTGTGGTCATGGGTGAGGAGGCAACCACCGAAGGTGAAGGCTTTTCTGGCGGTGGTCTCTGGCATGGCGGCTTTGGTTCTGCTGAGATTCATTGTCCACGATCACGACAATCTCTTCGTGGCCGCCGAAGCTGTTCACTCAATCGGGATCTGTGTTCTCATCTACAAACTCATGAAAGAAAAGACATGTGCCGGTAACATAACTCTTAACTTGTCTATTTTTGACATGAGATTTTAGGGTTTTTGAAGTAGCCATCTAGCTAAGCTTTTAGTTCTTGTTTGTAGAAACATCATCATCGTTGTCTCCATAGTCATTGGTGTAGCTTAGCAATTGAGGGTTTATTATACCTTTTGTGGGTAATTCTGCAGGATTGTCACTGAAATCTCAGGAGCTTACGGCCATATTTCTAGCAGTTAGGCTGTATTGCAGCTTTGTAATGGAATATGATATTCACACAATCCTGGATCTGGCTACTTTGGGAACAACTCTTTGGGTTATTTTTATGATCCGTTTTAAGTTAAGGGCTAGTTACATGGAGGACAAAGACAACTTTGCTCTCTATTATGTGGTAAACTCTCTCATCTGTTTCTTTTTTTTTTTTTTCTTCTATGAGATTTTTGCTGTCAGTTACAAAGCAACTGAGATTCTTTTTATTTATCTTTTTTTTTTTTGCAGCTTGTGCCCTGTGTTGTGTTAGCTGTGTTGATCCATCCATCGACCTCTCACAACATATTGAACAGGATTTCCTGGGCGTTATGTGTATACCTTGAAGCTGTTTCAGTGCTGCCTCAGCTGCGCGTGATGCAGAACACCAAGGTCATTTCAACAATGGAAAACTTGACAACTGAGCTAGACATATTTGTTTTTACTCTCTAATCTCTGCATCTATTTTTTTGTTGTTGTTATTGTTTCAGATTGTTGAACCGTTCACAGCGCATTATGTATTTGCACTTGGAGTAGCAAGGTTCCTTAGCTGTGCACACTGGGTTTTACAGGTTAGTTTTCTATCATCATCAAGATTTAATTAAGAGAATATATTGGTTTCCTTCGAATGCTGAAAGTGGTCTTATACAATGTGTTCAAAAACAAGGTTGTGGACACGAGAGGAAGATTGCTGGTGGCACTGGGATATGGATTGTGGCCATCAATGGTTCTCATCTCAGAGATTGTTCAAACTTTCATTCTTGCTGATTTCTGTTACTACTACGTCAAAAGGTAGTCTATTCACTTCCACTCTTCAATCTTTTTTACCTCTCTATTTTATAATAAACCGGAAAGTAAGTTTATTTGAATCAACTGCAGTGTATTCGGAGGGCAGCTTGTTCTCCGGCTTCCTTCTGGAGTAGTTTAAGTTTAAAAGAGAAGATAGAAAATACTCCAACCAATGATGTAAGGTCTGATAAGGTTGCCTAAGTCAGGAAAGGCAGGCAGCTCTATTTTTTTCTTTACCTCTGCTCCTTACCGTTTTATGTGTCTGCGGTGACTCATGTTACGAATTTAATTTTACTGTGTTGTATATTTTTGACTATTGAAAGATGGTTTTCACGTATTTCTCTGGCTGCTCGTTTTCTTTTGACACTGTAATGATGATTGAGAAGAAAGAAGCAAATAGCGAACTTAAAGAATCGCCAAAATTGAAACAAGAAACGTCTCAAAAACTCAAGTCACTATTGTGGAGAAATGTAATCACCAGAAATGAAATGATGTTGGGAACGCAACTTATTAAAAGAAGAGAATCAAAGGGCGGTTGGTAGAACACACTTCAAAGTAGATAATGGTATAGTTAAAGGTCTGAAAGGGCTTTCCCATAGATGAAGTTGATCACATTAGTGGCAGAGGTCACAACTGCCAAGTTCCCCGTCGATGAGATCGGTCACTGCTTTTAAGAACATTACTGGTACTTTCAGAAGCTCAGCAACGTAGGCCACAGCAGCACTCTGAACAAATTCCAGAGCCACAAAAGAGTTTCAACAAACCTGGTTTTCATAATTTTATTTGGTTTGCTAGATTGCAGTAACAAGAGAGCTGTTAACAACATCACATTTACCTCCATGTTTTTTAGCGTTGCGTCATTGGCAATGATCAGAGACTCATCTTGTGTGGACATATCCAAGGAGTCACCAGTAGACAACCTGCCAATCTGATAAAAGACACTCAAAATCTTAAATGAATAATAGTATGTTTGTTGAGAGACAGGTGGAGTTGAGTTATAAAAAAATAACCTTGAGATTGAGCTCTTTGAGGAGATTGGGGGTTGAGAACGCCTGACGAAGGCCAACTCCATACAGATCAAACATCTAAGGAGGGGGGGGGGGGGAGGGAATAATCAGTAGAGAGATTGAAAAGGACCTAAAACCAGGAAAAAAAGAAGAAGGTCGTAACAGGGATAGGTATTCTACGATGATGGAAGAGAACATCAGAAGCAAGGAATACATCGCCTATGTTGGCTCCTTTAACCTGAATACATTCATTTAGTCAATCAGTACTTTTTCTACTTCATCTTTCCATTAAAATTATAGTAATTCTTGTCATAAAGTAGAGTTTACTCTAAACCATACGCTATTTTGTGAACTCTATTCTAGAGTAAGAAGTTGGATTGGAATTGGAATCGCAATCTTAATTCTTCACCCCAAACCTTTTGCATTTGTTTTGTTTTTTCTTTAATATAATTTTTGTTCTTCATGTACGTGCATATGTGATTTGTGAATGAACATGAAAAGGTAAAAGACATAATATAATGGTGGGTGCTTAAGTGTAGAAAAACTCGAGCGCAGAACATGAAATCAAGCATCAAATTCGTGTCTGAAATATTATTGTCCGCTACCCATATGCCAGTAGTAAACGTAATCAAGATGACATAATAAAAACATCGCATTCCATGCATGATGAAAATAAATAAAGAAAAAGCATGAGCATAATCACCACTCCCATAATAAGGAAACCACAAGCCTTGAATATATTCAGTACTAAAAAACACCCCTGCGAGGCCTTTTAATACATCCAAAAGTAAGTTGGCTTTCCTCAAGTATTTAAAAACTGAAGGGGGGTAAAAACTCATAATAACCATAACGTTTTTTGTTCTTGTCTCTCCCCACTTAAACGACTATAGTTAATTAGAAGGTTCATCTGCTTCAGCCGGAGGCGGCGGCAGGAAGGTTGCGGAGGTGAGCGGCTCGTGAACCACTGAGTTAGAGGAGACCGATATTGGTTTACCCTCGAGCTGCAACATTATACTTCCCAATATCTCCGCCATTGTTTTCTTAAACTCTTCTTCCTTCACCATCTTTCCATCATCTCCATTCACCATCTTCAGCGCTTCTGTTATCATATCATCCATCTTAAAAAAGAAAGAAAAAAACTAATTAATGTCGCTGAAATAAAAACACTCAAGACTAAACATCTATATCGTTACAAATTTAACTTATAATATACGTTAGAAGACCCGCGATTACAACTAAAAAAATGACTGATAAAAAACATCTCCTACCAGTAGCACAAATTCACTTAAACATTAGTTGTGATTAAAATTTTTTTTGATCAAACAACTTGACTTAGAGAAAAGGTTACACCCCAACAATGGAGTTTGTTACAAACAAAAAGAGAGCTGATTTTGCAGTTGTGATTACATTTTAAAAAGTAATATAAGCACAGAACATGCAAACATGAACGTACACGCACAAAAACAATCGAGAAGTCCAAAACATTTAGAGGGGGTATATATATAATTGTTTACCTGGGACACTGCACCTAATGGTGGTAAAGTCGCAGATGGTGCAACAGTGTCGAGCACAGCTCGTAGATACTCTTTGGATACCTTACCATGACGGTCTTTTGGGATTATCTCCAACGCAACGTTTAATGCCTACGTACGACCAAAACAATTTCGAGTTATGGCTTTGTGACTCGTTATATATCATCATTTCAAGACTTGTCTTCTTGTTCATGTTATATGTATGAAAGTTTACCTTGTCGAATTCGAATTTATTGGACAAGAGCCTCCTGATGCCGCTCCCATCGAAGGTGTTTTCGCTGTGTGCGACGATCACGGGCTGCTCATTGAGACGTTGAGCCACTCTCTCCACGACTCTCTTGAATGCTTCCAAGAATCTCTCCTGCGACACGCTCTCCTCTCTCTTATTTTCCCCATCAAGACAAGAGTCAACGATCGGTTCTACGATGTTGCTCATTACCTGGATCAAGAACTTGGCTTAGCTCACTGGGTTAATTTGGAATTTAAGGTAAATCAAGTATTTATTTTAATGCTAACTATAGGTTGTAAATTTAAAAGGATATGAAAACGAAGAAGTTAAAACCACAGTAGTAAGTTAAACTGAAGAAGTAATATATAATAAAAGTAAGTACCCATGGATCGTTAGAAGGAGGCATTCCATGATCAACAGAAAGTGAGTGGAGAGCTTTCACGATGCAATCACGGAGGGATGCTTCCTCGCAGCCAGAGAGTGCTGAAAAGTAGATGGAGACGATCTCAGCTTCGTATCCAGGGCTGTGGATGAACTCCGACAGATCCTCACCGTCCATCCTGAGGATGACGATGGGNCTGCCATGCCCAACAAAATATCTGACAACACTTCTTTGAACTCTGTCTTGCTCACTTTCTCTTCACTTCCATGAGTGAATTCGTTTAATACCTGTAATAGTTTATTATAACGTTACAAAATGATGAAGATACATGTACGGACGAGACAGACAGAAGGTTAATGGTTTGATCTCGTTTGTCTATTCTTTAAATATACCAAAAACAAAACCTAACGATAAATAATTGGATATTGATCAAGATTCGTATTCAGATTTACTCCTCCTTGGATATGTTTTTCAATAAGCGAATCTTATGTTTTTCAAAGTCCTCGTTGGACGAATGGATTAATCAACGTGGTTCATGTGAAACACGAGGTAGGTTTACCATATTTAATGTAGGTTCAAGATTCCATGTCGGTAAATAGAAGTTATCTTTTTGGTTTTGGTTCATGTCTCTATTTTTCTTTCTGTGTTTTTATTGGATTATTTGGAAAACAGGGGAAATTTGCTAGAAACTAGGATTTTCGATACTTAAAAAGTACAGTGGGATACTGTATTTGATTTTTTTTTTAAAGAAATGTCAGTCTAAAAAGAATGGTGACACAGACGAAAGCTTCTATGTGACGAAAAGAATACGCAATATATTGTAACAGACAGTTTATTAATGTTTAATACAGTAGTTAAAGTTAAGAATGAGTAGGTGAGTTACTCATAAAGCGGTGAGGACTCATAAAGCGATAGCATGAGACGGCAACGAGGAGAGCGACACGAGGGGCTAACTTGAGATATGATCTAGGATAAGGTCACCGACCAAAGTTATTTACCATTATTAAAACATCTGGTTTTATTTATTTATTTTTTCACCTATCACTCTACTCTAACGCACAGAGAAAATAAATTGTAACCACCAAACCCTACGCATAGATCAAGAAGATAACTTAAACAACTACAGTAAGATTTTGAGATTCCATTTAAACTTTGTCAGTAATATAATAGTCTACGTAATAAGTATGACAATTCCAAGACAATAAAGAAACTATATGGCTATTAGATGTAAAGAAAAAAGGATTTTAGTAGTTCAAAAAATACGATAGTCGGACAATATAGAGAAAAATAATAGCTACTAAATTAATGGCAGTTATGTGTAAATTAGCCGGACCATATGTCACGAATATTAAAACTTTATAAACAAAGAAATTAGAAATGGTTCAGTACCTCTGAGTAGATGTGATCGGAATCAGGGGAAGTGCCCTGAGCAGGCAAACCAAGAGCGGCGCCGATATCAGCAACGGCAGGCTGTAGCTCTGTCACAGAGAGCTTACCATCTTCATCTTGATCTAACTGTTGAAACTTTTGTTCCACAAACTTGTCGAACACTTTCTCGTTTTCGACCAGCTCAACTATGTCCGACCCATCAAGTACCTGTTGCTGTTGTTGCTGGTGGTTGTTGCTTCTCATGTCCATTTATGGATTCCTTCTTTTTTTTTTTACCTTTTTCTTTTCTATTATATTAACGTGAGAGTCTTGTGAGAGATCTCGTGAGGAAAGCACGAGAAAGGAAGAAGAGAAAATTGACACACGAAAAGAAAAAGTTATTTTTCTTTAACCCCAAGTGTGCTGTGTTCTGCTTTGGCTCGGACTTGCCTGTTCTTTATATGCGAGAAATATTACTTAGTAGTTGTTAATTGATAAAATTAAATACATAATTTTTTAAAAAATTCCTTGCTATTAATGACTTGTTTTATATAATGTGTGGTCACTTTATGTTGTGGATTCGTCGTCACCACCAAACATATATTAACCATACATCCCTAGCTAGACTATATAACTTTGAAAGCGTTTTGGCTTTTTTCTCCCACCTTAAGAGTATTAACATTTTATTAAAGGCTAACTAATACCCATTGAATTTCCGTTTGCATTTGTCCTTTTTTGCAACATGATCTTATTTATTCTTATGCTTAAATTAAGAGAGAATATAGACGAAATAAGTCTAAACACAACATATCCTTGAATGTAATACATTAGTTTGGATGAATTAAAATTTAGTTGCCCATGGGGCATGTTAGGTTCGCAATTTGACTTCAGTAACCGACAAGAAGATCATAAAGAACACGATTTTTAGTCATAATGTCTGTGTCTTTTTTAATCAATAGTCGGTTCCTTTTTATTAGCTTTTTTCAAACTAATATTTGGCTTTATGAACTTTTATTTTATTTAGAGGACTTGTAATTAATTATATTAGGTGACAAAAAAAATGTGATAGCTTCTCAACAATAGGTCAAAAAATCATTAAAATAGCCGATCATGACGTATTGTACATAGTGACCGACGAACTACGCAAACCCCGTAAAGCAGAAGTGGAACATCAAACAATCTCAACCACCTAATCAACTATATATGTGGTCCGTATCATACGGGCAATAACATTTTTGTGAATGCATGCCGGCCTATTGTATTATTGGGATTTAAAATGTTATGAGTAACCAAGTCGTGATAGTATGTAATTTATTTCACAAAAAATGTTGGATAGAAGACCCTTTCCGTACTGATGAACCACTCTAAATTCAACACGTGGCATATATATGACGGATCTAAATATTCTGACAAGAGTCCCTCAGCCTTTAGATCTGTGATGACGTGGCTGTCGTCCAGGAAAAGTCATGGGGACACTTGTTGATAATATATCTATATGTGTTCTTGCGTCATTGGTCGGCGTGTCCGTGCTGGCGTAAAACTCCAGGACGGTGCCGTTGGGCCACCACCAAGTCAAAGCCGGCTGGGCTATGTTTCGGCTATCTATGGATTAGGCGGTCCATTTACATGTATATTACAAACTATTCATCATAGACCTAAACATTGTCACTATCTTTGATTTCACAAACATATAAATACATAATACAACCTTTTTGTAAAATAAGATGTAAATTTCAAATAATTTCGCCTTCGATTCTTCAACTAGATGTAGATGTAGACCTAATAGTTAGAAGTTGGGGGGAGAGTTGTTACGATACACTTTCTTGGATGTATGATAGATTCGTAACAATCTTAACAAGAAAGCAAAGGTAAAAGGACATAATCCCTAACATCTTCCTTTTTGGTACGAACTACAAAAAGTGACTATACCATCTTTTACAAAAGGAGAAGAAAAGAGATCTTAAAGATGGGAAATTCAAGAACTTCGTCACACTTCAAGTAGCTATCAATAGATACGTTATGTATTAAAATGTATATTTTCGATCCAACAATTCTCACATGGAATTTCAAAAGTTCATGGGATAAAATTGCATGTTGTTTTGCACAACCAATGAATCTAAAGGCGATTTTATTTTGGGAGAAATTCAAGAGAAATGAACTCAACGCAGTTATGTATTCTTTACTGACATTTTTTTTTCCTTTGGGGTGCACCCTTTACTGATTTCATTCTAAACATTTTGCAGGACAACGCTCTCGGGCTTATACGAAAGGGCCCTCTCACGAAACAAGCCCAAAAGTCTATTTGATACAAATCCAAATGACCGTGAGGGCCCACTTCATGTGATTCTGTTCTTCTTGTATGGTCAGTCTCATCAGCGACATAGACTATCGACCATTCCCATAGAGATATTAGATGTATGTGTGTCAATGTCATGGACAATCTCTTGTGATATGTGCTTAAAAGTTCTATCGCATCATGAATGACTTTCAGGTACAGTCCAATATTCAACTCTCAGTTTTAGCAGCTGCGAGAGAGAACCATGTGAGCTCTTCTCTTTCATGTCCCACACTCTTGTATAGCCCACTGTTTTCAATCAACCAAAGGAAAGTAGTTGTATACATATGTTGCATTGTTTTCATATACAATGCAGGACAACATCTTCATCTAGACTAAAAATAAACTCCAAGGTGAAGCACTTCTTCCAGGATTCATCACAGAAATAGAAAATGGGATTGTTCTGAGGTCTCACGGGTGCAGAGTTTGGGTTTGATGATCCAACATACACTGTCTATGAAACATTTTTGAGGTCGTTAGATTTAGAAGCCAATTGTATATTACTTGCAACATTCTCTTTCTTGTTGAAAGAATGGTTCAGAGAAAGGAAAACGAATGCAAGTAAATAAACATTGTTGTTGTTGTCTGATACTGTTACTACATGAATCATGAACTATTTTCCCTTTCAACATTACAATTCAGAGGAAGTTTCACAACATATATGTTGACCAAATCAGTACTATATAATATATCCGCTCCATGACATTGACACATGCAACTAAATTCGATAAACAATCCCATAACTCTATGAATAATTGTCGCATTTCATAACAGCCTAGCTTACAACAAACCAAAATAAAAAATTAACATAATCAAGGTCAACGCATAATGGCGTGTTATCTCCCTTCCCTTTTAACAATCTAGAGAAAAGATTTAACAGACAATGATCCAAATAATGCCTCTTCTTTTTCGTATGATCATAGTCTTAATCGTATTCCAATGCCACACCGTTCAGTCACAACCGGTGCCGTTAAAACAAATCTGCTCAAACGTCACAGGCAACTTCACCGTTAACACCTCCTCTTACGCCGTCAACCTCGACCGTCTCATCTCTTCTCTATCATCTCTCGGGAAGAAGGACAACGGATTCTACAACATCTCACTCGGAGACTCCGAAGGAAAAGTCAACTCAATCTTACATTGTAGAGGCGATGTCAAACCTGAAGACTGCACCAACTGTATCGCAATGGCTGGAAAAAGACTTGTCACGTTGTGTCCGGTTCAGAAAGAGGCGGTTATCTGGTACGACAAATGTACGGTTAGGTACTCAAACCGGACGCTTTTCAACAGACTTGAGATTTATCCTCAAACAAGCATATCCGGGACTAGAAACTTCACCGGAGATCGCGAGGGTTGGGAGAAATCATTAAGGGGATTACTAGAAGGGCTTAAAGGCAGAGCATCCGTGAATGGACGGAGAATGAAGAACTTTGTTGTGGGAGAAACGAGCGGGCCGTCGTTTCAGACATTGTACGGTATGGTCCAGTGCACGCCGGATATATCGGAACAGGACTGCTCGTATTGTTTGTCTCAGGGTATTGCAAAGATCCCGAGCTGTTGTGATATGAAAAAGGGTAGTTATATCTTGTCTCCTAGCTGTATGGTGGCTTATGCTCCATGGAGATTCTATGATCCAGTGGACACCACTAATGAGCCAAGCTCAGTGCCTGCTGCTACGCCAACTCGGAATGACACGACAAGTGTCGCACAAGGTAAATGAATTTGAGCTCTAGGATCTTAGAATCAGACTGTTGAGCGTATGTTTTATTGTTTTGTATTCAATGAGGAGATATGAGTTTGTTACAGTAAAATTTAATCATTTTAGGCTAAATTAACCATTCTGTTTTTTTTTTTTTTAATTTCTCTGTTCACTTCAGGGGATAAAAACAGAGGTGTACCTAAAGCTTTGATCTTTGCGGCTGCTTCAGCTGCTGTTGTTGTCTTCTTATTTATCATATTCTTATTAGTCGTTTTCATAAGGTCTAGGAAGAACAAACACAATATAAGGACAAATAACGAAGTACGAAACCTTGAAGGTAAGTTTAAAAAAAACTAGAGGATATTATTCTTGCGCTCTGTTTACTCTCTCTGTTTTTTGCTCTGTTCTGCCTTGTTTCCTCTGTTTCTTTCAAATCTACTGTGAATGTTTTTATATATACTTGGCTTCTTTCTAACCTGGTGTTTTTTTTTCCTGACATACTTATGAAGATATTAGCACAGATTCTTTGAGATTTGATTTCACTACGTTACAAGATGCCACAAGTCAATTTTCACTCGAGAATAAACTTGGAGAAGGTGGATTTGGCGCAGTTTATAAGGTGTCTTACTAAGAAGAAACTATATTATCATATGCATTTTTTTTTTTTTATTAAAAAGGTGATATATATATATATATATATATGTTATATCATTAGGGAGTGCTTTCTGATGGACAAGAAATAGCAGTGAAAAGGTTGTCGGTAAATGCACAACAAGGTGAAACCGAATTCAAGAACGAGTTCTTATTGGTGGCAAAGCTTCAACATCGTAACCTCGTCAAGCTCTTAGGCTACTCAATAGATGGAGCTGAAAGGCTTCTCGTCTACGAGTACCTCCCACACACCAGTCTCGACAAGTTCATCTTCGGTACCAGAAAACCATTATACTGTTATTTTTGTTTGTTGTTGTTGTTGTTATTTCTCACGTGTTTGAGTATGTATACAGATCCTATCCATGGTAAGGAATTGGATTGGGAAATTAGATACAAAATCATTGGAGGTGTAACTAGGGGACTTCTTTATCTTCATCAAGACTCTCGTCTCCGGATCATTCACCGTGATCTTAAAGCTAGTAACATTCTGTTAGACGAGGAAATGACCCCAAAAATCGCAGACTTCGGTCTGGCCAGGCTATTTGATATCGACCAGACGACTCAACGCTACACGAACAGGATCGTGGGCACTTTGTAAGTATAATTAAAAAAGAGAGAGTAACATTCATCTTTTTAAACATCATACTCGGTTCTGATTTAAGTCATTTTGGTTTTAAAAACAGTGGATATATGGCTCCAGAGTATGTAATGCACGGACAGTTCTCGTTTAAAACAGATGTTTACAGTTTCGGAGTTTTGGTTCTTGAGATCATCAGTGGTAAGAGAAACAGCTGTTTCAGCGATGACGACAGCATGGAAAGCCTCCTTAGCTTCGTAAGTTTTTTTATATTCTATTGGAAAAAAAACACAACCGAACTATGATCAAAGATTGTTTCATTAACATATCCTTCTGTTACTAATAATTTTGGTTTAAGGCATGGAGAAGTTGGAAGGAAGGTGTTGCCTTGAATCTTGTGGACAAGATTTTGATGACAATGTCAAGTTATTCATCAAACATGATCTTGAGATGCATAAACATTGGTCTTCTTTGTGTCCAAGATAAAGTTTCAGAGAGGCCAAGCATGGCTTCAGTTCTTCTGATGTTAGATGGACATACTCTTGCTCTTTCAGAACCTTCAAGACCTGCGTTTTTCACACACAGTACAATGGTTTCAGATAGTTCTTCTTCTTTAGGACATAACGCAAAAACTTCAAATTATAATTCCAACACTGAGTTGTATCCTCGGTGAGTTTTTCTGAAAACTGAAATTAACATTCACAAGAGTGATTACTTAATTGATGAATCACAGCAGGGGTTTGATTAGATTTGAGTCAACTCACTTGTAAGTGAGGAAAAAGAGTGTTACAAGTCTCTGTTTCACTTTCAAGGAGAGATGTCATCTCATCTCTTGAAGAAAACTAATTCCAAAAATGTACAAAATCATGAAGAAAAAAAAAAGAGATTATTTGAGTGAGTCTTGATCAGTTGAGGCGAGAAGCAAGATCGATAAAGATTTCTTCACTGCAAGGAATAGTTAGGCCACCCATTGGATGATCAAATCCAAATTCTTCCTCTGCCCTTCTAAGTAGATCTTGAAATGAAGGTTGGTTCAAGTATGAGATGGGAACTACAAATCTCTTCATCTTTCTTTCTCCTACGTAAACTGCTAAGTAGCCTTTTGGAACTTCAAGATAGCTAGAGGAGGAAGAAGAAGATGATAACATTTTTGCTTGACGGAGAATCTGCTTCGATGATTGTAGCACGCGAGGAACCCTGATCGCCATGGATTGTCTTTGTTTCTTGTATTGAAAGTTTAATGCTTTACCGCAGAACGTGAGAACTTGCTGAGCTTTAGAGGACCCAGTGATGAGTATATATATATAGATAAGATCGAGCATTATTAGAAGATAACCTTTTACTGGATTAGAGAAGTTTCAGTTCATAAGATAACACCAACAAGCACATGGCTTTGCCGGACCACTGCATGATACCTAAGGGACCGCTGGTGATCAGATTCATGATTTCTGATGTGAAGACACAAATCAACATGACCACTTGTTAGTTAGATAGACATTATAACTAGTCAAATTTTCAATTCTTGCCACATAAAATTTTG
>MU109896.1:0-13045 GCA_012274485.2 Sinapis alba | reverse complement strand
CCATAAATTATGGATCAAGGTGTCTGATCTGATTGATCAAAGGATGCACCGGTTGTAAGAGCAAGATTAATCGGTTCCATTGGGACATGGTCCCATGGCCGGTTAGGTAAGTGTGAAGACTCATCAGTTCTGAGTCATGTGGGGTGGTTGGTTGATTGACTTGGGATCTGATGGGCATTATTAGTCCATGAGAGGACTTTACTCCAGGGGAGCATACTCCTAAGACATGGAGGCACTGAACCAAGGCCTTGGCCGGTTCAGGAGCATAGTCCTTGGCCCTTGGCCGGACTGATCATGGCCAAGATCTATATGATCTAGGCCGAATTTGGGGAAACCCTTTTGGGAATCTCTTAGTGGTGATTTATCATGAATTTTAATTAGTTTTTCGGAATTGATTTGATGATGTCAATTTTGACTGAATGGACTGATCATGATCAGAATCCATATGGTCTGGGTCGATTCATTGGATTCTGATTATGGGAATCTCTTAGTGGAGAATTATCAGGAGTTTTCATGAATTTTAATTAATTTTTGGAGCATGTTTGCTTGAGGTTGTTTTTGTAGCTGAAGACTTCCCAAAGGTACTTGGTCTGGGGGGTGGTTGGCTGAATGACTAAGTACCAAGGGTAAGGGTTTATACAGGTATAAGGAAGATGTACGAGTGGACGGGGATCTGGGCGAAGCTACCTCACAGCTCGATCAGCTGGAAGAGATGGAACCTCAGGTGAAGTGATTCAGCTAAGCTAGCTGGACGAGCTAGCTAAACAGCTAAGCCAGCTGGGACCGATGAGCTAACAAGCTCCGTGGATGTGGAAAAGGTAAGATCTAGCAATTGTTTGCTTAGATCTAGATAGAATGGTTAGGGGAATGGAACCTCGTAACTGATATGACTTGGTTTAGGTACGATCGACCTTTGAGCTAGCTGGTAGTTGAGTGTACTAACTATTAGCTGAGGTGATTCGACCGGACCAGTATTAGATTGGAGTTAGTCCAATGGTTAAGTAGAGAATATTCCGCTGTGCATAAATTGAAAGGATCTAAGCTAGGGAATGACTAAGGTAGTCTTTAACTAAAGAGCTAAGTAAACCTTCGTCTTAAGGGCAATCTATAAAAGAAAAGGTTGAAAAATTGAGAGGTTCGGTCAGTGTGTGGACCGAGCAACGTGAGGCATCGACCGCGGCCTAGACGGCCGGGTTCGGGTGTTACAGATAAGATCATCCTTATCCATACTAAATGGATGGATTAAACACAACGGACCATGAACTATCCGGACTGGTCCCATCAGTACATGAAAAATGATACATACATACTGATAGGCTGATACGATCAGCCATCCATACGTACTGATAGACTGATAAAATCATCCTTATCCGTACTGAATGGACGGATTTAACTCAACGGACCATGAACTGTACGGACTGGTACCATCAGTATATGGAAAATGACCTATATGTACTGATAAGCTGATACAATCATCAATCCACACTGCCTGGAAGGACCAAGGACAGTCCAGACTGGTCCATCATGCCATGAAAAATCGACCCATATGTAATGATAGGATGATATGATCAGCCTTATCCATACTGAATAGAAGCATTTAACTCAAAGGACCAAGGACTATCCAGACTGGTCCCATCAGTACATGAAAAATGACCCATATGAACTGATAGGCTGATACGATCAGCCATCCGTGCTGCATGGAAGGACCAATGACTGTCCAGACTGTTCCATCACGCCATGAAAAACCGACCCTTAGGTACTGATAGGCTGATATGGTCAACCTTATCCGTACTGAATGGAAGGATTTAACTCAACAGACCATGGAGTGTCCGGACTGGTCCCATCAGTACATGAAAAGTCACCCATACGTACTGATAGGCTGATATAATTAGACATCCGTACTTCCTAGATGGACCAAGGACTATCCAGACTGGTCCATCATGCCATGGAAAATTGACCCATACGTACTGATAAGCTGATATGATAAGCTGATATGATAAGCCTTAACCGTACTGAATGGAAGGATTTAACTCAACGGACCATGAAATGTCCAGACCGGTCGCATCAGTACATGAAAAATGACCCATACATACTGATAGGCTGATACGATCAGCCATTCGTATTGGCTGGAAGGACCAAGGACTGTCAAGACAGGTCCATCAGGCCATGTAAAATTGACCGATACGTACTGATAGACAGATATGATCATCCTTATCCATACTGAATGGATGGATTAGCCTATCAGTACGCATGGGTACTTTTACATGTACTGTAGGGAGCAGTCTGTACAGTCCATGGTCCGTTGAGTTAAATCCTTCCATTCAGTACTGATAAGGCTGATCATATCAGCCTATCAAAACGTATGGGTCAATTTTTCATGGCCTGATGGACCAGTCCAGACAGTCAATCGTCCGTTGATTTAAATCCTTCCATTCATTATGGATAAGGTTGATCATATCAGTCTATCAATACGTATGGGCCGATTTTACATCGCCTGATGGACCAGTCTGGACAGTCCTTGGTCCTTCCAGGCAGTACGGATGGCTGATCGTATCAGCCTATCAGCATGTATGGGTCATTTTTCATCTACTGATGGGAGCAGTCTGGACAGTCTTTTATACGTTGAGTTAAATCCTTCCATTCAGTATCGGATAAGGCTGATCATATAAGCCTTTTAGTACATATGGGTCGTTTTTTCATGGCCTCATGGACCAGTCTAGACAGTATTTGGTCCTTCAGGGAAGTACGGATGGTTGTTCGTATCAGCCTATCAGTACGTATGGGTCTTTTTCATGTAGTGATGGGACCAGTACGGACAGTCCATGGTCTGTTGAGTTAAAACCTTCCGTTCAGTACGGATAAGGCTGATCATATCAGCCTATCAATATGTATGATTCGATTTTTCATGGCCTAATGAACCTGCCTTGACAGTCGTTGGTCCTTCCAGGGAGTAAGGCAGTACGGATGGCTGATCGTATCAGCCTATCAGTACATATGGGTCATTTTTCATTTACGGATGGGACCAGTCTGGACAGTCCATGGTCCGTTGACGTAAATGCTTCCATTCAGTATGGATAAGGCTGATCATATTATCCTATCAGTACATATGGGTCGATTTTTCATGGCATGATGGACCAGTCTGGACTGTCATTGGTCCTTCCAGGCAGTATGGATTGATGATTGTATCAGCTTATCAGTACGTATAGGTCATTTTCCATATACTGATGGGACCAGTCCGTACAGTTCATGGTTCTTTGAGTTAAATCCGTCCATTAAGTAAGGATAAGGATGATATTATCAGTCTATCAGTACTTATGGGTCGATTTTTCATGGCCTCCTTGGTCTTTCTAGGCAGTATGGATGGCTGATCGTATCAGCCTATCAGTATGGATGTATCATTTTTCATGTACTGATGGGACCAGTCCGGACAGTTCATGGTCCGTTGTGTTTAATCCATCCATTCAGTATGGATAAGGATGATCTTATTAGTCTATCAGTACGTATGGGTCGATTTACATGGCCTTATGGACCAGTCTGGACAGTCCTTGGTCCTTCTGGGCAGTATGGTTGGCTGATCGTATCAGCCTATCAGTATGTATGTATCATTTTTCAAGTACTGATGGGACCAGTCTAGACAGTCCATGGTCTGTTGAGTTAAATGCTTCCATTCGGTACATATAAGGCTATTCATATCAGCCTATCAGTACGTCTGGGTTCGATTTTTCATGGACTGGTAGACCAGTCTGGACAGTCCTTCGTCCATCCAGGCAGTATGGGTTGATGATCGTAATAGCCTATCAGTACGTATAGGTCATTTTTCATGTACTGATGGGAGCAGTCTGGAAAGTCCATGGTCTGTTAAGTTAAATCCTTCCATTCAGTACGAATAAGGCTGATCATATCAGCCTATCAAGACGTATGGCTCAATTTTTCATGGCCTAATGTACTTGTCTGGACATTCCTTGGTCCTTCAGGGAAGTACGGATGGCTGATCGTATCAGCCTATTAGTACGTATGGGTCATTTTTCATGTACTGATGGGACCATTCCGGACAGTTCATGATCTGTTGTGTTTAGTCCTTGGTCCTTCCATGCAGTACGGATGGCTGATTGTATTAGCCTATCAGTACATATGGGTCATTTTTCATGTACTGATGGGACCAGTCTAGACATTTCATGGTCCGTTGAGTTATATCCTTCCATTCAGTACGGATAAAGCTGATTATATCAGCTTACCTGTACCTATGGGTCGATTTTTCATGGCCAGATGGACCACTCTATACAGTCCTTGGTCCATCCAGGCAGTTTGAATGGCTGAACGTTTCAGCCTATCAGAATGTATAGGTAATTTTTCATGTACTGATGGGACCAGTCTAGACAGTCCATGGTCCGTCAAGTTAAATCCTTTTATTGAGTACGGATAAGGCTGATCATATCAGCCTATTAGTACGTATGGGTCAATTTTTCATGGCCTGATGGACCAGTCTATACAGTCCTTGGTCCTACCAGGCAGTACGGATGGCTGGTCGTATTAGCCTATCAGTACGTATGGGTTATTTTTCATGTACCGATGGGACCAGTTCGGACAGTCCATGGTCCGTTGAGGTAAATCCTTCCATTCAGTACAGATAAGGCTGATCATATCAGCCTATTAGTACGTATGCGTCAATTTTTCATGGCCTGATGAACCAGTCTTGACAGTCCTTGGTCCATCCAAGCCGTACGGATGGCTGATCGGATCAGCCTATCAGAACGTATGGGTCATTTTTCATGTACTGATGGGACCAGTCCGAACAGGCCATGGTCCGTTGAGTTATATCCTTCCATTCAGTTCTTATAAGGCTGATCATATCAGTCTATCAATACGTATGGGTCGATTTTTCAGGACAGTGCTTGGTCTTTCGAGGCAGTACGGATGGCTGATGTTATCAGCCTATCAGTAGGTATGGGTAATTTTTCATGTACTAATGGCACCAGTCTGGACAGTCCTTGGTCCTGCCAGACAGTACGTATGGCTGATCGTATCAGCCTATTAGAACGTATGGGTCATTTTACATGTATTGATGGAACTAGTCCGGACAGTCCATGGTCCGATGAGTTAAATCCTTCCATTCAGTATGAATAAGGTTTATCATATAAGCCTATTAGTACGTGTGCGTCGATTTTTCATGGCCTGATGGACTAGTCTGGACAGTACTTGGTCCATCCAGGCAGTTTGAATGGCTGAACGTTTCAGCCTATCAGAATGTATAGGTAATTTTTCATGTACTGATGGGACCAGTCTAGACAGTCCATGGTCCGTCAAGTTAAATCCTTTTATTGAGTACGGATAAGGCTGATCATATCAGCCTATTAGTACGTATGGGTCAATTTTTCATGGCCTGATGGACCAGTCTATACAGTCCTTGGTCCTACCAGGCAGTACGGATGGCTGGTCGTATTAGCCTATCAGTACGTATGGGTTATTTTTCATGTACCGATGGGACCAGTTCGGACAGTCCATGGTCCGTTGAGGTAAACCTTCCATTCAGTACAGATAAGGCTGATCATATCAGCCTATTAGTACGTATGCGTCAATTTTTCATGGCCTGATGAACCAGTCTTGACAGTCCTTGGTCCATCCAAGCCGTACGGATGGCTGATCGGATCAGCCTATCAGAACGTATGGGTCATTTTTCATGTACTGATGGGACCAGTCCGAACAGGCCATGGTCCGTTGAGTTATATCCTTCCATTCAGTACTTATAAGGCTGATCATATCAGTCTATCAATACGTATGGGTCGATTTTTCAGGACAGTGCTTGGTCTTTCGAGGCAGTACGGATGGCTGATGTTATCAGCCTATCAGTAGGTATGGGTAATTTTTCATGTACTAATGGCACCAGTCTGGACAGTCCTTGGTCCTTCCAGACAGTACGTATGGCTGATCGTATCAGCCTATTAGAACGTATGGGTCATTTTACATGTATTGATGGAACTAGTCAGGACAGTCCATGGTCCGATGAGTTAAATCCTTCCATTCAGTATGAATAAGGTTTATCATATAAGCCTATTAGTACGTGTGCGTCGATTTTTCATGGCCTGATGGACTAGTCTGGACAGTACTTGGTCCATCCAGGCAGTACGAATTGCTGATCGTATCAACTTATCAGAACGTATGGGTCATTTTCATGTACTGATTGGACCAGTCTGGACAGTCCTAGGTCTGTTGAGTTAAATCCTTCCATCCAGTGTGGATAAGGCTGATCATATCAGCCTACTAGTAAGTGTGGGTCGATTTTATGGCCTGATGGACCAGTCTGGACAGTCCTTGGTCCTTCCATGCAGTACAGATGGCTGATCAAATCATCTTGTCAGTACGAATGGGTCATTTTTCATGTACGGATTGGACCAGTCTTGACAGTCCATGGTCCGTTGAGTTATATCCTTCCGTTCTGTACGGATAAGGCTGATCATATCAGCCTATCAGTACGTATGGGTCTGTTTTTGATGGCCTGATGGACCAGTCTGGACATTTCTTGGTCCTTCCAGGCAGTACGTATGGCTGATCGTATCACCTTATCAGTACGTATGGGTCATTTTTCATGTACTGATGGGAACAGTCCGAAGAGTCCATGGTCCGTTGAGTTATATCCTTCCATTCAGTACGGATAAGACATATCATATCAGCCAATCAGTACGTATGAGTCGATTTTTCATGGCCTGATGGACCAGTCTGGACAGTCCTTGGTCCTTTGAGGCAGTACGGATGGCTGATCTTATCAGCCTATCAGTACGTATGGGTCATTTTTCATGTACTGATGGTACCAGTCTGGACAGTCCTTTGTCCTCCTAGGCAGTACGGATGGCTGATCGTATCAGCCTATCAAAATGTATGGGTCATTTTACATGTATTGATGGGACTTGTCCGGACAGTCCATGGTCCGTTAAGTTAAATCCTTTTATTCAGTACGGATAGAGCTAATCATATCAGCATATCAGTATGTATGGATTGATTTTTCATGGAGTATGTATGAATTGATTTTCCATGGTCTTATGGACCAGTCTGGACAGTCCTTGGTCCTTCCAGGCAGTACATATGGCTGATAGTATCATCCTATCAGTACGTATGGGTCATTTTTCAAGTACTGATGCGACTAGTCCGGACAGTCCATAGTCCGTTGAGTTAAATCCTTCAATTCAGTACCTTTAAGGCTGATCATATCAGCATATCAGTATGTATGGGTTGTTTTTCATGGCCTGATGGACTAGTCTGGACAGTTCTTGGTCCATCCAGGAAGTACGGATTGCTGATCGTATCAGCTTATCAGAACGTATAGGTCATTTTTCATTTACTGATCGGACCTGTCTGGACAGTCCTTGGTCCGTTGAGTTAAATCCTTCCATTCAGTGCGGACAAGGCTGATCATATCAGCCTACTAATACGTGTGGGTCGATTTTTCATCGCCTGATGGACCAGTCTGGACAGTCCTTGGTCATTCCATGCAGTACAGATGGCTGATCTTATCAGCTTATCAGTATGTATGGGTCATTTTTCATGTACTGATGGGACCAGTCTGGATAGTCCATTGTCCGTTGAGTTATATCTTTCCATTCAGTACGGATTGGGCTGATCATATTAGCCCATCAGTACGTATGGGTCGATTTTTCATGGCCTGATGGACCAGTCTGACTGTCCTTGGTCCTTTGAGGCAGTACGGATGGCTGATCTTATCAGCCTATCAGTACGTATGATGGCACTCGTCTGGTTAGTCATTGGTCCTTCCAGGTAGTATGTATGGCTGATCGAGTCAGCCTATCAGAACGTATGGGTCATCTTACATGTATTGATGGGACTAGTCCGGACAGTCATGGTTAAATCCTTCCATTTAGTACGGAGAAGGTTGACCATATCAGCCTATAAGTATGTGTGCATCGATTATTCATGGCCTGGTGCACCAGTCTGGACAATCCTTGGTCCTTCAAAGCATGATGGAAGGCTGATCGTATCAGCCTATCAGTATGTATGGGTCGATTTTTCATGGCCTGATGGTCCAGCCTGGACAGTCCTTATTCCTTCCAGGCAGTACAGATGGCTGATCGTATCAGCCTATCAGTACGTATGGGTCATTTTTCATGTGCTGATGTGACTAGTCCGGACAGTCCATGGTCCGTTGTGTTAAATCCTTCAATTCAGTACGGTTGAGGCTGTTCATATCAGCATAACAATTTGTATGGGTTGATATTTCATGGCCTCATGGACTAGTCTGGACAGTCATTGGTCTATCCAGGCAGTATGGATTGCTGATCATATCAGACAACTAGAACATATGGGTCATTTTTCAGAAATACTGATGGGACCAGTCTGGACAGTCCATTGTCCGTTGAGTTAAATCCTTCCATTCAGTACTGTTAAGGCTGATCATATCATCCTATCTGTACGTATGGGACGATTTTGCATGGCCTGATGGACCACCCTAGACAGTCCTTGGTCAATCCAGGCAGTTCGGATGGGTGATCGTATCAGCCTCTCACTATGTATAGGTCATTTTTCATGTACTGATGGGACCAGTCTAGACAGTCCATGGTCCGTTAAGTTAAATCCTTTTATTTAGTACGGATAAGGCTGATCATATCAGCCTATTAGTACGTATGGGTCAATTTTTCATGGCCTGATGGACCAGTCTGGACAGTCCTTAGTCCATCCAGGCAGTACGAATGGCTGATCGTATCAGCCTATCAGTACGTATGGGTCATTTTTCATGTACTGGTGGGACTAGTCTGGACAGTCCATTGTCTGTTGAGTTAAATCTTTCCATTCAGTACGGATAAGGCTGATCATATCAGTCTATCAGTACTTGTGGGTCGATTTTTCATTTCCTGATGGACCAGTCTGGACAGTCCCTTGTCCTTCCAGGCAGTACGGATGGCTGATCGTATCAGCCTATCAGTACGTATGGGTCATTTTTCATGTACTAATGGGATTAGTCTCGACTGTCCATGGTCCTTTGAGTTAAATCCTTCCATTCAGAACGGTTAAGGCTGATCATATAAGCATATCAGTACATATGGTTCGATTTTTCATGGCCTGATGGACCAGTCTGGACATTTCTTGGTCCTTCTAGGTAGTACGGATGGCTTATCGTATCAGCCTATTAGTACGTATGGGTCATTTTTCATGGACTGATGGGACTAGTCTGGAAAGTCCATTGTCCGTTGAGTAAAATCCTTCCATTTTGTATGGATAAGGCTGATCATATCAGCCTATCAGTACGTATGGGTCGGTTTTGATGGCCTGAATGACCAGTCTGGACATTTCTTATTCCTTCCAGGCAGTACGTATGGGAGATTTATATATGTACTGATGGGAATAGTCCGGAGAGTCCATGGTTCGTTAAGTTATATCCTTCTATTTCATGGCCTGATGGACAAGTCTGGACATTTTTTTGTCCTTCCAGGCAGTGCGGATGGCTGATCGTATCAGCCTATCAGTACGTATGGGTCATTTTTCATGTACTGATGGGACTAGTCTGAACAGTCCATTGTCCGTTGAGTTAAATCCTTCAATTCAGTACGGATAAAGCTGATCATATCAGTTTATCAGTACGTGTGGGTCGATTTTTCATTGCCTGATGGACCAGTCTGGACAGTCCCTTGTCCTTCCAGGCAGTACGGATGGCTGATCGTATCAGTCTATCAGTACGTATGGGTCCTTTTTCATGTACTGATGGGATTAGTCCGGACTGTCCATGGTCCGTCGAGTTAAATCCTTCCATTCAGAATGGTTAAGGCTGATCATATAAGCCTATCAGTACATATGGGTCGATTTTTCATGGCCTGATGGACCAGTCTGGACATTTCTTGGTCCTTCCAGGCAGTATGGATTGCTGCTCGTGTCAGCCTATCAGTACGTATGGGTCATTTTTCATGCACCGATGTGACAAATCCGTACAGTCCATGGTCCGTTGAGTTAAATCCTTCCATATAGTACAGAGAAGGCTGATCATATCAGCCTATTATTACGTATGGGTCGATTTTTCATTGCTTGATGGACCAGTCTGGACAGTCCTTGGTCCATCCTGGCAGTACGTATGATTGATCGTACCAAGCTATCTGAATGTATGGGTCATTTTACATGTATTGATGGGACTAGTCTGAACAGTCCATGATCCGTTAAGTTAAATCCTTCCATTTAGTACGGATAAGGCTGATCATATCAGTCTATAAGTACGTGTGCGTCGATTTTTAATGGCCTGATGGACAAGTCTGAACAGTCCTTGGTCCTTCCAGGGAGTATGGATGGCTGATCGTATCAGCTTATCAAAACATATGGGTCATTTTTCATGTACTGATCGGACCTGTCTGGACAGTCTTTGGTCCGTTGAGTTAAATCCTTCCATTCAGTGCGGATAAGGCTGATCATATCAGCGTACTAGTACGTGTGGGTCGATTTTTCATCGCCTGATGGACCAGTCTAGACAGTCCTTAGTCTTTCCATGCAGTACAGATGGCTGATCGTATCAGCTTATCAGTACGTATGGGTCATTTTTCATGTACTGATGGGACCAGTCTGGACAGTCCATGGTCCGTTGAGTTATATCCTTCCATTCAGTATGGATAAGGCTGATCATATCAGCCTATCAGTACGTATGGGTCGATATTTCATGGCCTGATGGACCAGTCTGGACATTTCTTGGTCCTTCCAGGTAGTGCGGATGGCTGATCGTATCAGCCTATCAGTACGTATGGATCATTTTTCATGTACTGATGGGACCAGTCCGGACAATCCAGTACGGATTAGGCTGATCATATCAGCCCATCAGTACGTATGGGTCAATTTTTCATGGCCTGATGGACCAATCTGACTGTCCTTGGTCCATTGAGGCAGTACGGATGG
Organism: Sinapis alba; assembly: GCA_012274485.2. Lineage (NCBI taxonomy): Eukaryota > Viridiplantae > Streptophyta > Magnoliopsida > Brassicales > Brassicaceae > Sinapis > Sinapis alba. Next base: position 2,170 of record MU109896.1, on the reverse strand, counting down.
CTGATCTTATCAGCCTATAAGTAAGTATGGGTCATTTTTCATGTACTGATGGCACCAATTTGGACAGTCATTGGTCCTTCCAGGTAGTAGGTATGGCTGATCGTATCAGCCTATCAGAACGTATGGGTCATCTTACATGTATTGATGGGACTAGTCCTGACAGTCCATGGTCCGTTGAGTTAAATCCTTCCATTTAGTACGGATAAGGCTGATAATATCATCTTATAAGTATGTTTGCGTCGATTATTCATGGCCTGATGCACCAGTCTGGACAATCCTTGGTCCTTCCAGGCATTAGGGAAGGCTGATCGTATCAGCCTATCAGTACGTATGTGTCAATTTTTCATGGCTTGATGGACAAGTCTGGACAGTCCTTAGTCCTTCCAGGTAGTACGGATGGCTGATTGTATCAGTCTATCAGTACGTATGGGTCATTTTTCATGTACTGATGGGACCAGTCCAGACAGTCCATGGTCCATTAAGTTAAATCCATCCATTCAGTATGTATGGATTGATTTTTCATTGTCTTATGGACCAGTCTGTACAGTCCTTGGTCCTTCAGGGCAATACGGATGGCTGATCGTATCAGCCTATCAGTATGTATGGGTCATTTTTCATGTACTGATGTGACTAGTCTGGAAAGTCCATGGTCCGTTGAGTTAAATCCTTCAATTCAGTGCGGTTAAGACTGTTCATATCAGCATATCAGTTTGTATGGGTTGATATTTCATGGCCTCATGGACTAGTCTGGACAGTCATTGGTCTATCCAGGCAGTATGGATTGCTGATCATATCAGCCAACCAGAACATATGGGTCATTTTTCATGTACTGATGGGACCAGTTTGGACAGTCCATGGTCCATTGAGTTAAATCCTTCCATTCAGTACGGTTAAGGCTGATCATATCAGCATATATGTACGTATGGGTCGATTTTTCATGGCCTGATGGACCACTCTAGACAGTCCTTGGTCCATCCATGCAGTACAGATGGCTGATCGTATCAGCCTATCAGTATGTATGGGTCATTTTTCATGTACTGATCCGACCAGTCCGGACAGTCCATGGTCCGTTGAGTTATATCCTTCCATTCAGTACGGATATGGCTGATCATATCAGCCTATCAGTACATATGGGTCGATTTTTTCATGGCCTGATGGACCAGTCTGGACATTTCTTGGTCCTTCCAGTAATTATGGATGGCTGATCGTATCAGCCTATCAGTACGTATGGGTCATTTTTCATGCACCGATGGGACAAATCCGTACAGTCCACGGTCCGTTGAGTTAAATCCTTCCCTTCAGTACAGAGAAGGCTAATCATATCAGCCTATTATTACGTATGGGTCAATTTTTCATTGCGTGATGGACCAGTCTGGACAGTCCTTGGTCCATCCAGGCAGTACGTATGATTGATCGTATCAGCCTATCTGAACGTATTGGTCATTTTACTTGTATTGATGGGACTAGTATGAACAGTCCATGATCCGTTGAGTTCAATCCTTCCATTTAGTACGGATAAGGCTGATCATATCAGTCTATAAGTACATGTGCGTCGATTTTTAATGGCCTGATGGACCAGTCTGAACAGTTCTTGGTCCTTCAAGGGAGTATGGATGGCTGATCGTATCAGCTTATCAAAACATATGGGTCATTTTTCATATACTGATCGAACCTGTCTGGACAGTCTTTGGTCCGTTGAGTTAAATCCTTCCATTCAGTGCGGATAAGGCTGATCATATCAGCGTACTAGTACGTGTGGGTTGATTTTTCATCGCCTGATGGACCAGTCTAGACAGTCCTTAGTCTTTCCATGCAGTACATATGGCTGATCGTATCAGCTTCTCAGTACGTATGGGTCATTTTTCATGTACTAATGGGACCAGTCTGAACAGTCCATAGTCCGTTGACGTATATCCTTCCATTCAGTACGGATAAGGCTGATCACATCAGCCTATTAGTACGTATGGGTCGATATGTCATGTCCCCGATCCTCGATAGGACCGTGGGACGGACCATGGTACATAGGAATGCACCAAGTCAGGTCGTTAAACCTGAAATCAGGTGTATCATGGTCCAAAGGGATGGTTAAGTAAGTCGTGGTACGAGTACTTGATCATCGGCAGAAGGAAAACGGTAAAGGAAAGCTGGACGAGTGAACCGGAAGCTTAAC
>MU109894.1:0-12822 GCA_012274485.2 Sinapis alba | reverse complement strand
TCCTAGGAAACAACACGTTCGAAAGCAGACAAATGTTCTTAAGTTTCTCTCAGAAGCATAACTACTGCTTTGACACTCTTCGACGCGCCAAGCATTCGTCTATGATGATACTTCACCATCTTCACACTTCAAACAAGCTTCACCACTCTCAGAAAATATCCAGTGGTGGTCTCCTTCAAGTAGTGACCTGCATGGCCTGTCAAAAGGATGTTTCGAGAACGATTTACTACACTTGTTTGTTATGTTCATCTTACCTAGCTTGCACTTCATGCTATAACAACAAGAACGTCCTTCGTCTGCTTCATCTCTTCCCCGTAGTCCCTTCTACTCAAGGAATACCGCCTAGAACTGTAGGGGTGAGTACGTAGAAGCTTTACTATGTTACTTTCTTTTTCTTTGGTTTATATTTTTGACCTTTATTTTGAACTACTCATCTCAACTTGTAGGCTCTTGAGATACTGCAAGCTTTGTTACATGCACATGCATGCAGACTTACGGCTACTGGTTCATGCTCATACCCTAAATGTAGTGTTGTCAAAACATTATTCAATCATAGTGAAGTGTGCGAAAAGCAGCCAGGAGCTTGTAACACTTGCATCAATTTGGGGAGGATAATAAGTATTCACGCATACCATTGTCAAGATCCCAATTGCTCCATACCACGTTGCAGGTAACTTTTACATTGTTTTTTTTTCTTATTAATTATATCTCTGCAAACTTGAGATTTTTATATTGATGCAACTCTCAATTGTGTACTTCTCAGTGATATGAAGGAGCAGTTCACTATGAGAGGTATGAGACGAATCTGTTAATCCCTTATTGTTGTGATGATTGTAGAAGACATTGTGCAGATCAGAAAAACCTTTTTTAACATAAAAACTATTCAGTTTTGTCCAGTTGTCAACAATGTTCATGGTGTTGTTGTCTTTTTAGTTAAGGATCCTGTTATATTCAATAGAGAGAGAAAACAAAATTTTTGACAGTTTTGTTTGTTGATCTGTTTTTCATATTTGTGTTTGGTATATTATACTATATAATTTATATTGTTTTATTTTACAAATGCTTAAATCACCGTTAGTTTAGAGGGACTCTGGTTATAATATTTAAAATAAATTATATAAATAGCTGAAAAATTATTATTTTTATATTAAGTATTAGAAAACCACACGCAATAATTTTTCTTTTGAGAAACTATTTTGAGAAACTATTTTGGGATACTTACCCAATATAAAAGTAACAAGTTTTGTTTTAATTATTTTAATAACCCTTTTTGAATACTATGCACTTATTAACTACCGACCACATGTATAACTGAACTTACTTGGAAAGTTAATAGTTCGAATATTTTTGTTCACTTTTGTGTTTGCACAAGATGATTCTTTTAACGCTCAAGTGACAACTAAACCATATGACTGGTAGGAAATTTTAAAAGAAAAAATTAGGAGAGGAAAAAGACGTTGTAAAAAGATAAGGATGGACATAAAAGTTTGTTTTGTTTATTTTATTAAGAAAAAAATAATAATTACTTTAAACCAAACATATGTGCATATTATAAAAAGAAGATTGGACAAAAACATAAATCTTTCTACATAAGAGTATTATTTACTTCTTTCAACAACAAAAATATATTTTTAAATAAATAGCGAATAATATCAAACCGAATAGCTATTTTTAAATTACTTTATCTTCTAGGCCGCTTTATTTGATAGGAAATAGAAAAATGATAGTTTTCACTCTGTGGTTACAAGGAGACCACTCATAAAATCAAAATAATTATCTAAAACAAACCAAAAGAATTCAGAATTATTTTCTCAGCCAGATAGTAACCAAGTGGTAGAAAGCTATAAAGAAAACACTACATTTTGGTGAAAAAGATCCACAAAGTTGACAACAAGAAAAAGAGTCCTAAGATAGCTAGAAGAAGATTGGTCCTCTTCAACATCACCATAGGGACAAACTACATCCTGATCAAAGATGGGGCTACGTCATCAAGAAAGTCCAGAGCTTCTTACAGTGGAGGCTTTCCCGGCGGGATGTTCTGATTCTGATTCATCTTCTTCACCAGCCCTTTCAGGTGTTTTGTTCACATCTTGTTCACTTCACTCTCGCCTGTTCTTTTGGGTGAACTAGCATCTGTCTCCTCAGAGTCTGCCATGGTTTCATGCTACTGAAAGAAACAGATTGGTCAAGAAAAAGAAATCAAAGAAAAGAGGAAAACAAAACTGCAGGCTAAGTTGTTAGAGTATTTTTTTTTACATCCAACACATTCGCACTTGCTCCATTATCGGTAACAGCAACACTTACTGATGCTGTGGCAGTGGTTTGAGCACAGTTAATACCATCCTCTTGTTGCACTCCACCAGTCTCTTCATTCTTCTTACCAAGTGCAGTTTTTCCAGCCACCCTAAATAATCCAAATGTGAAAACAGTTTGTTAACAGTCTGAATGAAACAAAAAATAAGCAGCTCCAATGCATCATCTTGAGGAGTTGTGTTTGAAATTAAATGAGCTGTGAAGTAACCTTCTAGATTGCCGTATATTCTATCTGCAGAGTACAATCTGTAGAGTATATACATATGTAAATGATAGATTAGTCAATAGTTATCACACTATATATTATAACCTCAAATACCTAATGAACATTACGACTTATATTCTATATAGATACTTAAAGGGTAAATTAGTCAATAGTTATCACATTATATATATTATAACTTCAATACCTAAGGAACATTAGAGCACCATCAATCCTAACTATAAAAAAATGTGCTTAAATTTTTCTTTTCTTTTTTCGAATTTAAAAAAAAAAAAAATTCTGACCAATTGCAGTCCGCCACGTGTCGGTGAGGCCCGCGTAACAGAACAGAACAAGCAACAATGCTTCTGGAGCTTAAAGAAGCGCTGCTCCTTCTTTTTTCTTCCCTTTTTTTTTTTTTTTTTTTTTTTTTGGTGCTAAGCACCCCACTAAACTCCCCCATTANCCTTCTTTTTTCTTCCCTTTTTTTTTTTTTTTTTTTTTTTTTGGTGCTAAGCACCCCACTAAACTCCCCCATTAAAGCTGCTCTTAACACTATTGTATCATAGCCGTGGGTTCTTTCTTCTATCCTTTTTTTTTCCTCATGTTAATTTTCTTCATCCTCATCAAAGGCTTCAAACTCTGAAACGGTTGACATCGACACAACAAGTCTTCCCAACGTGAACATGGTGAATGTTACCAAGCTAACATCATTATTTTTTTTCAATGTGGAGCCGCCAAGTTCATGCTCTACTCGATGGTTATGGACTCGCCGGATACGTCACCTACACACTCCTTGTTCCATCACCCACGATCACTACAGCTGGTGTCGTCACTGTCAACCCTGCACACAATTAAGGTGTATCAACGTCAAGATCAATCTCGGTTACTGTCCAACGATCTTAGCTACAACTTCAACGTCATCACATATCAAGCAATGGAAAAAGGGTACCAAGTCGGTTGATGAGTATCTACAAGGATTCACAACTCAGTTTGATCAGCTTGCATTACTTGCCAAAGCTATTGACCTTGAAGATCAAATCGAATACATTGTTGAAGGCCTTCCTGAAGATTATAAAAAGTGGTTGGTCAGGTTCAAGGTCGTGATGTGTCTCCCACCATCACTGAAGTGCATGAAAAATTGTTGAATCAAGAAGTAAAGTTGCAGGCCGGTAGTCAGGGCCGGCTTAACCCATTCAAGGGCCCTAGGGCAAAAATATTTTTTACCTTTAAAAATTATAAATTTATTTAATGTTTTAAAATAAATCAATAATATTTTATATATTTTGTGATGTAAATAGAACTATTATACATATAAAAATATTTGGACCTTTTTTAGTTTTATTAATTAATTTTTTTTATTTTTTTCTATGTAAAAATATGTATTTATAAAAAAATTGGGCCCTTCAATTCTTAATATACGGGGGGACACGGGCTTGGGCCCGGGGCGGTCGCACCGGTTGTCCCCCCTCCTGAGCCGGCCCTGCCGGTAGTGATTAACTTATCTCCTCCGCCTGTTTCTGCGAACGTTGCCAATTACAGTCCTTCCAACAACAACAGGAACAACGACTACTCCAACAACTACCGTGGTCAGTCTCGCAACAACAACCACAACAATCAAGTGTGGCAGCAACCACAGAACGCTCAATCACGTTAGGATCAAGGTTCTCGTGGATATCAAGGAAAATGTCAGCTCTGTGGTGTCTTTGGCCATAGCGCATGCTGGTGCTCCCAACTCACTTCTGGTGCTCCAATGCAGTACTCCTCTCACTCGGCTCCGTGGCAGCCACGCACTAATATGGCAGCCACTACTTACAACCCCAACCATTGGATCCTTCACAATGGTGCTACCCACCATCTCACAACTGATCTCATTAATCTCTCACTCCATCAGCCAAACTTTATTGTTTTACTAAAGAATGTTTCTGAATGTTTTTGTTGTTGTCAATGTATTTGATTAGGGGTGGATACGACTCTATCCAGATTTTTGAGGTATCCATGATTCAATTTGTTTTGTCTGAATAAATTAATTATCTGATTCAGTTTGATCCGTAGTTACCCAATATTCGATGTTTCAAATATCTAAATTTTTTTAACTGGTATCTTATTCCATTCGTACAAATATATTTTTTTTTTTGTAAAAAATCCCAAAATATAAAATAATAATATTTCATTATAAAAATAAAAGATTATTTAGTTTTTAAAATTCTAATAACTATTTGATCAAAAAAAATCTAATAACTAAGATAATAAATTTAATAAATAAAATATTGTAAAACTTATAAAAATATAATATTTATATGTTATATATATAATTATTTAAATATATTTATATATATACATATAACAGATCTGATCGGATATCTATTTTTAAAGTTATTAGTATTTGTGATTTATTTCATTTCTTACGGATATTGCATATTAGTATTTGGTTTGCTTCAGTAGAATTAAGGATATCCAAACTTTTCAATTAAAACCAAAATGAATAACGTATCAAACAAAAATTTATAGATATTTCGCCTAACCCTATATTTGAGGGAATATGAAGTTTGTCTATGTATTAAATTAAGAGTTTGATTACATTCAAAATTTAATTAAGCATGAACATTCGATATTTGGATCAGGTTCAGTTTGGATATGAATCTTACGGATCTTAGATATTTATCCAATTAAGTATTTAAATTTTTGGTTCGGGTTTAGATTGATTCCTTTAGAATCACAAGTTCACAACTATAGTCATTTTCTAATTTACTCAATAGTTTTTGCTGAGAATCAATTTTAAAGAAACAAGAAAATATTTACCAGCTGACAAAATTAATCATCAATATCAGGAGAAACTGAGAATCCAATAAGAGTAGGATACCACATGTAAATCCAAGTAAGAGTATCTCTAACCATTTTCTATATTTCCTTCTATAATAGCATTTAGAGTCAAATCTATTTCAACATACCTATATTTCTTTCTATAAAATAAAGATGCTATTTTTCCTCTATAAATAGAGAAAGAAATAGTAAATCTCTATTTTATTATTATTTTATAATTAAAGATTGCTATCATAGAGAAACATCGGAGTAAATTCCACATTCATTATATAATTTCTCTATTTTAGAGGTAAAAATAGCAAAATAGATTGTTGATGGTCTAAGAGCATCATTATCCCAAAAGGTTTTTTTAAAAAATCTTTTTTTATATATTTTTTTGTGTGATTAAAAAAAAAAAGCACACCAATCGCGGGCCGTCACGTATCGATGAGGTCCGCGAACAGTGGAAAAAACCCACCACAAACGTCTCTTATCTCACGCCTTTTGCAAACATTTTTTTTTTGTGGGTCCCAAAAGTTTAAGAAAACCCAGATAAAAATGCTCTAAGGGCACAATCAACGCATAGACAACGTGCGTCTCTTACCGGAGGGGGACCCACAATACGTAGGAACCAAGACAAAAACAAGCTTCAAAGTCGCGAAAGAAGAGACGGTATTTTGCACCAATCGCGGGCCCCACCGACACGTGGCGGGCTGCGATTGGTTGGATTTTTTTTTTAATAAGAGAAAAATAAAAATAAAAATAAAAATAAAAATAAAAATAAAAATAAAAATAAAAATAAAAATAAAAATAAAAATAAAAATAAAAATAAAAAATAAAAATAAAAATAAAAATAAAAAATAAAAATAAAAATAAAAATAAAAATAAAAATAAAAATAAAAATAAAAATAAAAATAAAAATAAAAATAAAAATAAAAATAAAAATAAAAATAAAAATAAAAATAAAAATAAAAATAAAAATAAAAATAAAAATAAAAATAAAAATAAAAATAAAAATAAAAATAAAAATAAAAATAAAAATAAAAATAAAAAATAAAAATAAAAATAAAAATAAAAATAAAAAATAAAAATAAAAATAAAAATAAAAATAAAAATAAAAATAAAAATAAAAATAAAAATAAAAATAAAAATAAGAGACCCCATTTTGTCTCTGTGTTGATCGTGCTCTAAGAGCCCCTTTATCCCACCCAAAAATTGGGGTTCTTAAGAAAAAGGTAGTGGGAAGGACCCACAAATTAAGAAGAAACGTGTTTAAATGTTGTCAATTAAGAGACCCTCTCTCCTTGTTTCTTGTACTGTTCGCGGGCCCCACTGACACGTGGCACCTCGCGATTGGTTACCTTTTTAATTTTTTTTTCTAATCACACGAAAAAGCAAAAAAATTAAAAAAAAAAAAAGAAACCCAAAAGTAGTTTGTGGGATAATGGTGCTCTAAGGCATTATAATGGAAGTTGGGTAACCTTAAAAGGAAGGAGCTTACAGACTTCATTTGAAGGAAATTGCTTGGGCTTAGCCAACTTGGGTTTCTAGACTCGGCCTTGATGCTTAACTTGTGAAAGACTTCGGAAACGGAAATAAGATGAATAGAAGTAAATTTGATTCATCGATAAATATAGTTCGTCATTTAAAGAAGAAAAGTTCATGCATTCCTCTCAGTATCTCTTAAGTTTTTCTAACAGAATTAATGAAACTTTTTACAACACTAAGAACATTACGAGGTCTTGATGATTCTTTCAGATTCGATAGCTTATAGGGGGAAACGTTAGATTCGAAAAACCTCAAATACTTGAATTGATTGGGGCCATATTCAGTAGTCGTTTAGCTGATTTCAATAGCTGATTTCAAACTAAGGTCGAGAGAGAGAGTAGAAGTCTAAGGTCGAAATAAGTTCACAAAACGATCCTCCTTGATTCATCATTCAAAGCTAAAACACATAACATCCAATAAAAAACCACCCATGAGGGGCCTCCTTACATGAAACTTGGGGCAACAGGGCCCTTTGACATACCAAGACGAACTTCCATCCCGTGGTGCAAGTCTACAGGCTTGAATGTCTCCGAGTCACGAGGATCTGCAAGGGATGAAAATTCTAGTTTCAGATATATCGAAGCTTAAAAACCATTAACAAGTTTAGACCCCTTCCATTACATAGTACCAGGCCTATTGGTGTCAAGAAAAAACTTTGTAGAACCAATGAACTAAATCCCTTGAAGAAAATTAACCATTGCAAAAAAAAAAAAAAAAACTTTTGCTTCTTGCGAGCATTAAAGAAGTCTAAAAGTATTAAAGAAGTATCAAAGTATACAATCAAACTGGTGCCCACTGATCTAGAGAAGTGAATGTATAGCATACTGAGAAAACAGCAATAGGAGTAAAGGGTAATTACCATTCAAGTAATCCTCAAAACCAAAGTTATCAATGGCTCCCGTGTAGACTTCTAAACCGAGCATTGACGAAGGAATTGGTCCAGGAGGTCTCTGAAACCTAATAAATGAAACTGAAACATGAACCATAGAATACCTTTCCCAATGCATAACAAAAATCTTGACGAGGGCAAGAAGCTGTACCGTGAGAGGATTTGCCTGTCCATATCCATCTTTAGTGGAAGTGCAGAACCGTAGGTATGCCCAATGATCGTCCTCTTCATTGCCTCGTGCGATTTCTTTCCCTGAAAAATGATGAATATTATTAAGAGCTTATGCAATTGATAAATCTAGTAAGAACAAATCAAACCCAATCAGCAACACATGAGAAGAAGTAATCAAGCTTACTTAAGCTCTAAAGATATAGATTCAAGCGTTAATCGAAACGGAAACATAAAATCGATAATCGGGGGAGAGAGAGATTACAGATTCGTAAGAGGATTCGAGTGGGTGAGATCCGACGATGTCGCTCTTGACGCCGTTGAGACCAAAACGAAGAGCGTCTCTCTTCACACCACCGATCTCATGAGCTATCTTCTTCGGTGACTCCATTTTTTGCCTACCTTCCTTCCTTCCTTTCACCTCTGCTTTCTTTCTTTCTTTCTTCTATAGCTTAGCTTCCTCTGCGACTTTCTGGGCAAGCCAACTCTTCTAATGGGTCTCAATAAGCCAGACTCTAGGCCCATTTAGATTCTAATTTGGCCCATTTAGATTCTAATTTGGCCCATTTAGATTGGCGTACGTTAAGCTGGCATACCGTCAAATATTGTTATAAATTTTTGTCAAAACATCTTTACACCAACAGAAGAGACTTCTGGTTCAATAATTTTACTAATTTCATGTTTATCAAGAATTCATGGATTTTATATTTTCATTATATATATGTCTAACACTAATAAATATTAACTAACACCTTTTTAGAAAAAAAAAGATGAAGTTGGAGTGTGATGTAGTTATACTTTTCTATACAATTTCTGTAATTAAACTGTAAGTTTATCATCTCTAAAACTCTTAAGCAAAGATATATCCTTTAAAGATTGGACGCAGTGGATGTCCCCTCAAGATCAGACTAATAATTTTTTTTATTAAAAGTACCACAAAGACATGTAGAAAAGATATAGTGTGAATATTATAATCAGCTATTTCGGCGAGTTTATTTCATAGGACGATCTGACATTGAAATTTTATATAATAAAGTTATTTCCACCTTTCAACAAAATCTTTTGAGATAACCAGTTTGCAGGCATTTGTTAATTAAATATTGTTGATTATTCGTAGGTAACTTAACTAATTCAGCTAGCCAAGTCTAGCTATTACTTGCTTTGAATATGAAGTTTGAAGTAAAAAAAGCAACAAATTTGAAATATTTTTTTATATTTTATATGATAAAATGAAATGAAAAGTTGAGGAAGAAAAATTCGAGATAACCAAAAAAAATCTGTTGTCTTAGGTAAAGTGGCCAAATTAAACCGAAACTACATTGAAAATAAATAATAATTTTAAGAAATACAGCATGTTTCTGTTTTCTTTTTTACCTATTTTTTGGTCTTCGAAAAGTCTTACATCGATTTTTAGAATTTAACTGAGTCACTCAAGTTTCTAACGGTATTCAACCCTAGATTATACACAAAAGAAAAATAAAATACGTTTAAATCTCTTACAATTAAACGTTACAAATATATAATAGAGTATAAGACTAGTGTTACCAACTCTAGTCTTCCTTGATTTTTCCTTTCTAGCTTTAATTTCTCTTATATTTACTAAATGCCTATTGACTGCTTATATATTCTTCAAACATGACAAGAATGTATTCTCTGCTTCGGAGTGCTATTCTGTTTTGAAGCAAAGAGGAACAGTTTTAAAGGTCTCCCTCTCTTTCTCTCTCAGCTGCATTAGTTTTGTTTTTGTATATACAGGGCAATTCTTTCTTTGTCTTTAGTTCGTTAGAAGAATTGCTTAGTAATTTTATCTAAATCAACGCAAAAAGCTTTAAGATTGACTCGTATAAAGAAACAATCATACCTGAGTCATCTAATATGTACACAGGTTTTATCTAGCTCTTAATTAGGGTAACCATTTTCTATGACCTTCGTAGTGATTGATTGATTTTAGATAAAAATTATATATTTTTGAAAGAGTATACTTTCTATGTTCTTTTCAAGATGTGGTTCATCATACATTTTAATGGTGTAGTTAGGTAGTTTGGAAAAAAAATTAGAAGAGACTGACTAACCTAAAGTTATAATGTTTCATCTGTTGGGATTTCCGGAAGATATGTCATTTTTAGCATAAAATTTGTTCCCAGATTACTTATACACTACACACATGTATATATCTTATTTACAAAGCTAATTATTAGAATAAATTTACAGAAATGAGAGAAACTTATTCAAATATTGCAGCATTCTCTTGAACATTTCTTTTGAAACAATTAAATCATCACTTCCTTTGGAACCATATATCTTGATTTTTGCCGTCTCACTCACATTTTCAGATTTAGTCTTATATAATACCATGGCAACATAGTATATAGCTAATAAATTTAAATTAGCTATCTTGATTTTCAAATGAGTTAATATGGTTCCAGATAGTATTATAGGATAAATGGCGTTTGTAATTTCCGACTAGATTATAAATTGCATTATAAACTGAAATGGATATCTGGAAGTGGTGAATCATTACAATAATTTTGAAGTACTAATTAAGGAACTTACATATTGTCGACAAAAGAGGGACTTGAGCAGATCACTTCAGATTATATTCAAAAATGTAGGAGTTAACAATCCTCTTGTCCAAAACCGAACTTTAAAAGCCAATAAATTCAATTAATGTATGCATTCAGAAGGCAAAATCATATGTATCATTGCAAAATATAATTATCTGAGCAAGATAATAGATATACATCAGTAGACAATAATATCAACACTAAGATAGCGCATGTTTTGATGGCACGCTACCAGTTCACACACTAGTGCTCAGTTTCATTTCAATTTGCATGGTAACTTAGTCCAACATTACATGTTTGTGTGTGGATACAAACTTGTATATGTGAGCGTCAATATTCATCACCATGCCTAGTGTAATATGTAGGTCCTAATGGAATTTAGGGTTTAAGGAAATGAACTATAATTATTAATGTAGAGCTTTATATGGAACTTTAAACTGTAAATTACTTCTTAAAAGTCTGTTGTGTGTAGTACCTAAACAAAATAATGTATGGATCTTGGAAGGGATTGGGTTTCTTCAAATTTATTTGATGATTCATCTTCAAATTGAAATACAGTAAAGGTTGCATACCACATGAAAATTGTAGCTAAAATATATTAAGGTAGACGAACTATATCTTAGAAAATAAATCTTGATCAATGACAGAAGATAAGATAACATGTCCAGAAGAACACAGATAACCAAATATTTAATATATATTCAAGAGGAATAAAGGATTATTTCACCTTACATGTTTGAATTTGATGCCTAGTTGTCCGAAAATATCAAGATTTATGGGAACCCTGCCAGATAAAAACAAGAGAAAGAAACATATATCATGGAATGCAAAGATATATGAATCATATTTTAGGTTAGAGAAGCTTTTAAAATTCAAAATATACCCCTGAAGAACTTCGTGTTGGTGACTCCACAAAAGAGTTGATCAATCAAAGGGTTTTGATCATAGTCAAAATCCAAGTTTTGAGGCAGAATGGTATTGTAGTTGCTGCTAGAACCCTGATTGTAATTTTGATCCATATTCATGGGAAGATTGACCTTCATCTTTGTAATACATTCTTGATTATCAGACTCTTGGATTGTTTCTTTGTAGAAAGAATCTGTCATGTGTTCTCCTTCATTGAATATTATAGACCTCTTGAATGGGTCCATTATTTCAGTTTGTATGATCTGGGAGGCGGTTTCTGGATGATCACTGATCATCTCTCTTGCTGTCTCCTTACCCTTTCCTCTAGCTTTGGCTCTTGATCTCTTTGAAGATATGTTGCTCAATTCAGTCTTCTTATTCCTCTTCTCTACCTTCTTGACTTCACACACCACTTCTTCTTCGAAGCAATCAGAGCTCTTATCACCAACATCATAGTCATCATCATCATCAACTTCCTTTTCTACATTACCTCCATTGTTTCCAAGATCTTCATCATTGTTGTTGAGCTTTTTTTCTTGGACAAGCTCTTTGATGGATCTTCTTGATTTCTTGAGTAGCCAGTCTAATGTTTTACTGGCTTTATCAAACCCCAACATATCCTGGAGATCGAAGAACTGGCGAGCAATTCCAATAGAAAGCCTTACCCTCCTGTCTCTAAGACCTTGTCCCGTCTGAATCTTGCTATGTCTATCTTTTTTCACAGCCTTCTTGATTTCTCTCGACACCTCAGGAATCTTGAAAGATTGCTGATTCATCACATTGTTTGAGTTAAACGCCATGTAATCGTTCAGACACTCAGGCACTGCTGATACCATTTGGCCTGGATATGCTGTTAGCTGATGATTGTAGGGATTACGGATGATGTCTTGATGGCCGGAGAGTGAAGAAAGGTAAAGAGAGAGAGGGTACACTCCGTTGTTACTACCATTATTGTAATCATTGTTGTAAGAAGACATCACTGAGCTGAAGGAGCTACACAAATCAAGAACTAAGACTATGAGTTTTTTTTTTTTGAGAAATAAAACCACAAGTTTCACATCACCAAAAAGAGATTTTTGGCTAAAAGACAGGAAAGAGAAAATGAGAAACCCAGAAACAAGAGAGGTAGAGATAGAGAGTAAGGTCCAATTCTCACACCAAGACAAAAAGCTCAAGAACAAAAGGCTAAAGATTTGCAAAAGTTGATTTTGGGTCTGATTTAGAAATATGTTTTTTTCCTCACTTAATTAAAGTATAACTTTTTTAGCCTAGGGTTTACAATTGTTTTTAGGGTTTCCAGTTGCAGATCTTATACTAGTTTAATGAGCATGTATACTGGGAATTAACCTCAAACTCAACTAGTTTTAGTATCATCTTAGAATATACTTTTACTACGTATACATATACAAATAGGTACCTTCATATGAAGT
>MU109892.1:2568-13188 GCA_012274485.2 Sinapis alba | reverse complement strand
TTAGAAACTTGAAGAACTTGCCATATGGCCAAACAGGCTAAACATGGATATATTGATTAGAAAGTGTAATAACTTCTTCAACCTAACTCCTATGAGATTTATTCAATTTCATGGAGACTCTCCACTGATTAATGGTTCCAAATCAAGCTTCTTACATATCCATTCATCCTGGTTTGATTAGAAGGTTGAAGAACTTGCACTATGGCCAAATAGGCTAAACATGGATACCTTGATTAGAAAGTGGAATAACTTCTTCAACCTAACTCCTATGAGATTTATTCAATTTCCTGGAGACTCTCCACTGATTAATGGTTCCAAATAAAGCTTCTTACATATCCATTCATCCTGGTGTTATTAGAAGCTTGAAAAACTTGCCATATGGCCAAACAGGCTAAACATTGATATATTTATTAGAAAGTGTAATAACTATTGATCTAAAGAGATAAAGAAGTAGAGAGATGAAGATAGAAGTCTGGTTTGCACTTACTTGAGTTACAAGGTATTCCGTACAGTCTTGACATCCAAGGAACATAAGTTAGAGTGACTTGGAGGGCAAGGACTTGGGAGGCAAGGAACAGCCTTGACACGCCAAGCTCCCTACTCAGAAGCAACTTTGAATGTCAAAGGAGGATCCGACCGTTTGGAGTAAGCCAAAGGCAAGGAGAATAAAATAGGATATAAGTCACATGTGTGGCTTAAGCTTGGGACCGTTTAGGAGCTGTCCCTTTCCTGGTTCAGACCAGATTAGTTTATTCTTTTCTTTATGTCTTCTATTGTGTTTAAATAAACCTTGTATGCAAACCAAAATCAGTAAGGAAATAATATCCTTCTTTACTCTCTCTCTCTCTTTGTGTTCGAACTCACTCTCTCTCTCTCTTCCCTCACGGATTCATCAATCTCTCTCTCTTGTTCTTCATAAATTTACATGGTATCAGAGCTTTAAGCTCCTGATAACCTCATTTCCTTCCGCAAAGCTACTCTAAATCACTTACTCTTTCCTTTAATCGGTTCACTTTTCTCAAATCCATTTCAAAATTTCTTTATCCATTGGATAATAGAAACTGTTCTTGAAAGTTCTTGAGAGTTCTTGAGGTTCTTACTCTGTTTCTGGAATTGCTCACTCTGTTCTGTCTAGTTTCTACTTATCTTTACTTCCATTCTAGCTTATCCCTCTCAGCTAGTCTCATCCGGGCTTGGAAGATTTCAAATCCCTTCTTGGCGCCTACCTCTCTTCAAAGTAAAAGATGGAGCAGCACAGACCAGTACACATTCCAGTTGTTCTCAAGGGAGCAAACTACATTACTTGGTCAAGACTGACCAAGACAGCCCTTGGAGGAAGAGGCTTATGGGGGCACATCACTTCAAGTGAGGCACCAAAGCAAATCACCCAAGGAGAAGATGGCAAGGAGGTTGTAGTGGTGGATGAAGGCAAATGGGGTCAGGAAGACCTCATGGTGCTGTCTGCCTTGCAAAGCTCACTTGATACTCCCATCATGGAGTCTTACTCACACTGTGAGACAGCCAAACAGCTATGGGATACCTTGCACAAGGTGTATGGAAACACTTCAAACTTGACCAGGATCTTTGAAGTAAAGAGAGCCATCAATAATCTGCAACAAGAGGAGATGGATCTCACAAAGCACTTGGGGAAGTACAGCCAGCTATGGTCAGA
This sequence comes from Sinapis alba, assembly GCA_012274485.2. Taxonomy (NCBI): domain Eukaryota; kingdom Viridiplantae; phylum Streptophyta; class Magnoliopsida; order Brassicales; family Brassicaceae; genus Sinapis; species Sinapis alba. Next base: position 11,516 of record MU109892.1, on the reverse strand, counting down.
ACTTGAGATGCTAAGGCCAAGTACCACTGATCCCAACACACTTGAGGAAAGGCGTGAGCAAGATAAAGTCTTTGGACTTCTTCTCACATTGAACTCAAGCTTCAGTGATCTCCTTAAGCACATACTAAGGTCCAAGGAGCTCCCAAGCTATGATGATGTGTGTGCTCAGCTTCAGAAGGAGCTAGGTTCAGATGGTCTGTTTGGTGGAAAGGGGGACCTTTCCATGGCACACAAGGCTGAGAAGGTGGAGATGGCCTCAGCCAACAAGGCTAATTTCAAGCCACGAGGAGGAGGAGACAAGTCTGTGACTTGTGAGCATTGCAAGAAGCAAGGCCACTCCAAGAACAACTGTTGGATCCTTCACCCTCACCTCAGACCAGCCTCAACCAACAAGTACCCTCAAGCTAGAGCACATGAAGCAAGAGCCCTTGAGCCAAGCAGCATGCGCATGGGAGAGGATGGAAGAGCTATGGTCTCAACCTCAAACACTGGTGGATCCACAGCTCACGCTCTGTCTCAACCATCCCAAGATGATGCCTTCATCCGCAAGTCAGACATTGAGGCCTTGATCAAAGCTCTCAATGCAAATTCTGGTAACACTAAGAGTAATATTTTAAATGCATTATCTAGTGTTAAACCATTGATTATTGACTCAGGAGCATCTCATCACATGATTAAGGATTCTAGTCTCATTAGCAATGTAGAACCTGCCTTAGGTAGTGTGGTTATTGCTAATGGAGATAGGATCCCAATTAAAGGCATAGGAAACTTGAAACTGTTTGAAAAAGAATCTAAAGCTTTCTATATGCCTACATTCACATCCAACTTGATATCTGTTAAAAAGGCCACTACTGACCTTAATTGCAATGTTATCTTTAGTCCTAATGATGTCTACTTTCAGGATATTGAGACTAGTAGGATGCTTGGAAAAGGTGTGAGCAAGGGAGACTTGTATTTGCTTGAAGACACCAATCTGAGTTCTAATTTATCTTATGCTTTTAGCTCTGCTCCTGTTATTGCTTCTGATGTTCTATGGCATGCTAGATTAGGCCACCCTCACTCTAGGGCCTTAGGACTAATGTTGCCTTCTATTTCTTTTAAAAATGATAGCTGTGAAGCATGTATCCTTGGTAAACATTGCAAGACAGTATTCACTAAATCAAGTACCATTTATGAGCATTGTTTTGATTTAGTTCATTCAGATGTTTGGACTGCTCCTTGTGTATCTAGAGAAAATCACAAGTATTATGTCACCTTTATTGATGAAAAATCTAAGTATACTTGGCTAACATTAATTAAATCTAAAGATAGAGTGTTAGAAGCATTTATGAACTTTCAAAGCTATGTTACTAACCACTTTAATGCCAAGATCAAAATATTTAGGTCAGATAATGGTGGAGAATACACAAGTCATGCTTTCAAAAACCACTTAGCCAAGTATGGAATCATTCATCAAACAAGCTGCCTATACACACCTCAACAAAATGGAGTGGCTGAGAGAAAGAATCGCCATCTTATGGAAGTGGCCAGAAGCATGATGTTTTATACAAATGTCCCAAAGAGGTTTTGGGGAGATGCTGTGGTAGCTGCATGCTATCTCATCAACAGAACACCTACAAGGGTCCTCCATGATGTCTCTCCTTATGAGGTATTAACTAATTCCAGACCTTCCATTGATCATTTGCGTGTGTTTGGGTGCACTTGCTTTGTCTTAATTCCAGGTGAACAAAGGAATAAACTAGAAGCCAAGAGTATCAAGGCAATCTTTATTGGATATTCAGCCAACCAGAAGGGCTACAAATGCTATGTACCAGATACAAGGAGAGTCATGGTCTCAAGAGATGTGAAATTTGTGGAGTCCAAGGGATATTATGATGAGAAGAGTTGGGATAACCTACAGGATCTCACGCATGCACCCTCAGACAGAGCTACTAACCTAAGGACCATCTTAGAAAGCCTTGGTATTAGCCAACCAAATGGAGGGACAGAAACTCGATCTCCACCAACTCCAGAGACTCCACAAGCTGAACCTGTCCTAGATGTCTCCCACCTTGATCCTGAAGGGGGCAGTGAAACAGAACAAGCAAGTCCTGAATCTGAGGCTCAATATCATGATCAAGATGGGCAAGAACAACATGAGGCTGAACCTGCTCAACAAGTAGAAGAAGAGGAGGATCAACAAGGAACAGAACCAGAAGCTGAGGTGCCAACCTTAAGGAGAAGCACCAGGATCAGACATGGACCAGAAAACTGGAAGAATACAAGAGTGTACTTCAATCCCAATGCAGTAGCTCATCCAGTACAAGCCGTGTGTTCCCTAGCTCAATATCCAGCTGATCATCAAGTATTCATGAGCAACTTGGATCAGGAATACATACCAAAGACTTATGAAGAAGCAATGGAAGATGATGAATGGAGAGCATCAGCTGAAGAAGAGATCAATGCTATGATCAGGAATGACACATGGTTTGAATCTGAGCTTCCCAAAGGCAAGAAGGCTGTGACAAGTCGCCTATTATTCACAATCAAATACCTAGCTAATGGAAAACCAGAGAGAAAGAAGACAAGACTGGTTGCAAGAGGGTTCACTCAAACCTATGGAGAAGATTACTTGGACACCTTTGCACCAGTGGCAAAGCTTCATACCATCAGGATCATGCTCTCACTTGCAACTAACTTGGAGTGGGACTTATGGCAAATGGATGTGAAGAATGCATTTCTTCAAGGAGAGCTAGAAGATGAGGTATACATGAGACCTCCACCTGGCCTTGAAGATATGGTTAAGCCAGGCAATGTCCTAAGACTCAAGAAGGCTATCTATGGACTAAAGCAATCACCAAGAGCCTGGTACCACAAGCTTAGCACCACCCTGAATGGGAGAGGATTCAGCCGATCTGAAGCTGATCACACCTTATTCACCCTCACCAGCAAACAAGGTATAGTAGTCATCCTTGTGTATGTTGATGATATCATCATCACAGGGAGTGACAAAGAAGGTATACAAACTACTAAAGCTTTTCTAAAATCTGTGTTTGACATTAAGGATCTAGGTGAGCTAAAGTACTTTCTTGGAATAGAAGTATGCCGATCTAAAGAGGGGCTCTTCTTATCCCAAAGAAAGTACACACTTGATCTCTTGAATGGAGCAGGTATGCTTGGAGAGAAGCCAGCCAAGACCCCACTTGAAGATGGATACAAGATCCTGCGAGAGGGGGAGTATGAAGCAACCCCATTTGATGACCCAAAACAATACAGAAGACTAGTGGGTAAGCTTATCTATTTAACCATCACTAGACCTGATATTTGTTTTGCTGTGAACCAGGTGAGCCAACATATGCAAGTGCCAATGATTCATCACTGGAAAATGGTGGAAAGAATCCTTAGATACCTCAGTGGAGCTCCTGGTCAAGGAATATGGATGGGATGCAATGGCAACACTGAAGTGGTTGGATATTGTGATGCTGATTGGGCAGGAGATAAGAATGATAGAAAATCAACCACAGGCTATTGCACATTCATTGGAGGCAATCTGGTAACATGGAAAACCAAGAAACAAAAGGTGGTTTCATGTTCAAGTGCTGAAGCTGAGTATAGAGCCATGAGGAAGCTCACAAATGAGCTGGTATGGATCAAAGGACTTCTCAAAGACTTGGGCATAGAGATCACCTCTCCAATCACAATGCACTGTGATAACCAGGCTGCCATACATATAGCTTCAAACTCAGTGTTCCATGAGAGGACAAAGCACATTGAGATAGACTGCCACAAGGTAAGACAAATGGTGATACAAGGAGTGATCTTGCCATTCTACACAAGGAGTGAAAATCAACTAGCAGACATCTTCACCAAGGCTGCAAGTACAAAGGTGTGTGAGTCCATATATCCCAGACTTGGACTCATTGACATCACTCACGAGTAAGACCCTTTACCATGGAGCTTCTACTCTTTTTCCTCAGTATGTTTTTGTCCCAATGGGTTTTGCATACTGAGGTTTTAATGAGGGAAGACTTCATGGTGTCCAAGCTTGACCATTGCATTGGGTCAAGTTTGAGGGGGAGTATTGATCTAAAGAGATAAAGAAGTAGAGAGATGAAGATAGAAGTCTGGTTTGCACTTACTTGAGTTACAAGGTATTCCGTACAGTCTTGACATCCAAGGAACATAACTTAGAGTGACTTGGAAGGCAAGGACTTGGGAGGCAAGGAACAGCCTTGACACGCCAAGCTCCCTAGTCAGAAGCAACTTTGAATGTCAAAGGAGGATCCGACCGTTTGGAGTAAACCAAAGGCAAGGAGAATAAAATAAGATATAAGTCACACGTGTGGCTTAAGCTTGGGACCGTTTAGGAGCTGTCCCTTTCCTGGTTCAGACCAGATTAGTTTATTCTTTTCTTTATGTCTTCTATTGTGTTTAAATAAACCTTGTATGCAAACCAAAATCAGTAAGGAAATAATATCCTTCTTTACTCTCTCTCTCTTTGTGTTCGAACTCACTCTCTCTCTCTCTTCCCTCACGGATTCATCAATCTCTCTCTCTTTTTCTTCATAAATATACAATAACTTCTTCAACCTAACTCCTATGAGATTTATTCAATTTCATGGAGACTCAACACTGACTAATGGTTCCAAATCAAGCTTCTTACATATCCATTCATTCTGGTTTGATTAGAAGCTTGAAGAACTTGCCATATGGCCAAACAGGCTAAACATGGATATATTGATTAGAAAGTGTAATAACTTCTTCAACCTAACTCCTATGAGATTTATTCAATGTCATGGAGACTCTCCACTGATTAATGGTTCCAAATCAAGCTTCTTACATATCCATTCATCCCGTTTTGATTAGAAGATTGAAGAACTTGCACTATGGCCAAATAGGCTAAACATGGATATATTGATTAGAAAGTGTAATAACTTCTTCAACCTAACTCCTATGAGATTTATTTAATTTCATGGAGACTCTCCACTGATTAATGGTTCCAAACCAAGCTTCTTACATATCCATTCAACCTGGTTTGATTAGAAACTTGAAGAACTTGCCATATGGCCAAACAGGCTAAACATTGATATATTGATTAGAAAGTGTAATAACTTCTTCAACCTAACTCCTATGAGATTTATTCAATTTCATGGAGACTCTCCACTGATATATTGGTTCCAAATCAAGCTTCTTACATATTCATTCATCCTGTTTTGATTAGATGATTGAAGAACTTGCACTATGGCCAAATAGGCTAAACCTGGATACCTTGATTAGAAAGTGGAATAACTTCTTCAACCTAACTCCTATGAGATTTATTTAATTTCATGGAGACTCTCCACTGATTATTGGTTCCAAATCAAGCTTCTTACATATCCGTTCATCCTTGTTTTATTAGAAGCTTGAAGAACTTGCCATATGGCCAAACCTGCTAAACAGGGATATATTGATTAGAAAGTGGAATAACTTCTTCAACCTTACTCCTATGAGATTTATTCAATTTCATGGAGACTATACACTGATTAATGGTTCCAAATCAAGCTTCTTACATATTGATTCATCTTGGTTTGATTAGAAGCTTGAAGAACTTGCCATATGGCCAAACAGGCTAAACATGGATATCTTCATTAGAAAGTGGAATAACTTCTTCAACCTAACTCCTATGAGATTTATTCAATTTCATGGAGACTCAACACTAACTAATGGTTCCAAATCAAGCTTCTTACATATCCATTCATCCTGGTTTGATTAGAAGCTTGAAGAACTTGCCATATGGCCAAACAGGCTAAACATGGATATCTTGATTAGAAAGTGGAATAACTTCTTCAACCTAACTCCTATGAGATTTATTCAATTTCTTGGAGACTCAACACTGACTAATGGTTCCAAATCAAGCTTCTTACATATCCATTCATCCTGGTTTGATTAGAAGCTTGAAGAACTTGAACTATGGCCAAATAGGCTAAACATGGATACCTTGATTAGAAAGTAGAATAACTTCTTCAACCTAACTCCTATGAGATTTATTCAATTTCATGGAGACTCTCCACTGATTAATGGTTCCAAATCAAGCTTCTTACATATCCATTCAACCTGGTTTGATTAGAAACTTGAAGAACTTGCCATATGGCCAAACAGGCTAAACATGGATATATTGATTAGAAAGTGTAATAACTTCTTCAACCTAACTCCTATGAGATTTATTCAATTTCATGGAGACTCTCCACTGATTAATGATTCCAAATCAAGCTTCTTACATATCCATTCATCCCGTTTTGATTAAAAGATTGAAGAACTTGCACTATGGCCAAATAGGCTAAACATGGATACCTTGATTAGAAAGTGGAATAACTTCTTCAACCTAACTCCTATGAGATTTATTCAATTTCATGGAGACTCTCCTCTGATTAATGGTTACAAACCAAGCTTCTTACATATCCATTCAACCTGGTTTGATTAGAAACTTGAAGAACTTGCCATATGGCCAAACAGGCTAAACATGGATATATTGATTAGAAAGTGTAATAACTTCTTCAACCTAACTCCTATGAGATTTATTCAATTTCATGGAGACTCTCCACTGATATATTGGTTCTAAATCAAGCTTCTTACATATCCATTCATCCTGTTTTGATTAGATGATTGAAGAACTTGCACTATGGCCAAATAGGCTAAACATGGATACCTTGATTAGAAAGTGGAATAACTTCTTCAACCTAACTCCTATGAGATTTATTCAATTTCATGGAGACTCTCCACCGATTAGTGGTTCCAAATCAAGCTTCTTACATATCCGTTCATCCTGGTTTTATTAGAAGCTTGAAGAACTTGCCATATGGGCAAACCTGCTAAACAGGGATATCTTGATTAGAAAGTGGAATAACTTCTTCAACCTTACTCCTATGAGATTTATTCAATTTCATGGATACTATACACTGATTAATGGTTCCAAATCAAGCTTCTTACATATTGATTCATCCTGGTTTGATTAGAAGCTTGAAGAACTTGCCATATGGCCAAACAGGCTAAACATGGATATATTGATTAGAAAGTGTTATAACTTCTTCAACCTAACTCCTATGAGATTTATTCAATTTCATGGAAACTCAACACTGACTAATGGTTCCAAATCAAGCTTCTTACATATCCATTCATCCTGGTTTGATTTTACATATCCATTCATCCTGGTTTGATTAGAAGCTTGAAGAACTTCCCATATGGCCAAACAGGCTAAACATGGATATCTTAATTAGAAAGTGGAATAACTTCTTCAATCTAACTCCTATGAGATTTATTCAATTTCATGGAAACTCAACACTGACTAATGGTCCCAAATCAAGCTTCTTACATATCCATTCATCCTGGTTTGATTAGAAGCTTGAAGAACTTGAACTATGGCCAAATAGGCTAAACATGGATACCTTGATTAGAAAGTGTAAAAACTTCTTCAACCTTACTCCTATGAGATTTATTCAATTTCATGGAGACTATACACTGATTAATGGTTCCAAATCAAGCTTCTTACATATTGATTCATCCTGGTTTGATTAGAAGCTTGAAGAACTTGCCATATGGCCAAACAGGCTAAACATGGATATCTTGAATAGAAAGTGGAATAACTTCTTCAACCTAACTCCTATGAGATTTATTCAATTTCATGGAGACTCAACACTGACTAATGGTTCCAAATCAAGCTTCTTACATATCCATTCATCCTGGTTTGATTAGAAGCTTGAAGAACTTGAACTATGGCCAAATAGGCAAAACATGGATACCTTGATTAGAAAGTGGAAAAACTTCTTCAACCTAACTCCTATGAGATTTATTCAATTCCATGGAGACTCTCCACTGATTGATGGTTCCAAATCAAGCTTCTTACATATCCAATCATCCTGGTTTGATTAGAATCTTGAAGAACTTGCCATATGGCCAAACAGGCTAAACATGGATATATTGATTAGAAAGTGTTATAACTTCTTCAACCTAACTCCTATGAGATTTATTCAATTTCATGGAGACTCAACACTGACTAATGGTTCCAAATCAAGCTTCTTACATATCCATTCATCCTGGTTTGATTAGAAGCTTGAAGAACTTGCACTATGGCCAAATACGCTAAACATGGATATCTTAATTAGAAAGTGGATTAACTTCTTCAATCTAACTCCTATGAGATTTATTCAATTTCATGGACACTCAACACTGACTAATGGTTCCAAATCAAGCTTCTTACATATCCATTCATCCTGTTTTGATTAGATGATTGAAGAACTTGCCATATGGCCAAACAGGCTAAACATGGATATCTTGATTAGAAAGTGTAATAACTTCTTCAACCTAACTCCTATGAGATTTATTCAATTTCATGGAAATTCTCCACTGATTAATGGTTCCAAATCAAGCTTCTTACATATCCGTTCATCCTGGTTTTATTAGAAGCTTGAAGAACTTGCACTATTGCCAAATAGGCTAAACATGGATACCTTGATTAGAAAGTGGAATAACTTCTTCAACCTAACTCCTATGAGATTTATTCAATTACATGGAGACTCTCCACTGATTAATGGTTCCAAATCAAGCTTCTTACATATCCAATCATCCTGGTTTGATTAGAAGCTTGAACAACTTGCCATATGGCCAAACAGGCTAAACATGGATATATTGATTAGAAAGTGTTATAACTTCTTCAACCTAACTCCTATGAGATTTATTCAATTTCATGGAGATTCAACATTGACTAATGTTTCCAAATCAAGCTTCTTACATATCAATTCATCCTGGTTTGATTAGAAGCTTGAAGAACTTGCCATATGGCCAAACAGGCTAAATATGGATATCTTAATTAGAAAGTGGAATAACTTCTTCAATCTAACTCCTATGAGATTTATTCAATTTCAGGGAGACTCAACACTGACTAATTGTTCCAAATCAAGCTTTTTACATATCCATTCATCCTGGTTTGATTAGAA
>MU109884.1:0-13103 GCA_012274485.2 Sinapis alba | reverse complement strand
AACCTAATCGACTCGTCGTGGTTTCTCCCTTCTCCGTCCTCTTCTTCTCCCTCCCTCACCCACCTGGTAATTCAATTCATACCAATACGTGATCTCATTTCGATTTCCCTCCCTCAAATGTCCAGCATTATTATTTAGGGTTTGTTTCTGCTGTTCGGGAAACTCTTAAAATTATGGATTTTGAGAACTCGGGTCGCTTTGTTTGTCGATTAGGGTTAATGGGTTGTTATTATTTCGCTTCTTTCAACTATATATCGTTCTCTGGCTCCGATTATTCTTTTTTCTTTTATTTTTATTACAAAGCCTCTCCTCTTCCACTTCACTCAGTTCGCTGGAGAAGATAACTTCAATGGGAATGTGAGCTTGGGCGATTCTCTTGGCGCTGCTCAAAGGTAACAATCCTTTTCCTTCTCACTCGAATCCTTTCACCATTCTTGATTTTTATCTTCGTTCGGGTGGGTGTTTTTAGGGTTTTCCTCGTGTTCCTTGTTTCCATAGTCGGGTAATTTCATTTCGCCCGAATCCGAGTCGGATTCCAAATGTGGCCCGACCCGGTTACGATTTCTCGACCTATATTTATTTTTGTTTTATCCTATTATTATTATTATCGTCCAGGTTAAATGGCTCCGTCGGGAATAATCGCAGCTCCGACGAGCGTCTTCATCACATTGCGCCTGAGAGATCGCCGGACGTTGAAGATCCGAGCGATGACAGTGACAAGAAATCTTACTCCGTGGAGCATCATTCGCCGGTTAAAACCTCCGGCGACGACTACCAAGCGGCTGTCTCGGTGCCAGCGCCGCCTAAACGCGGAAGGCCACGTGGTTCGGGCAAGAAAGCTCAAGCCTCCTCCTCCTCCACCGCCGCGTCTAATAATCCGTATGAGTTTTACTATTACTCTGGTTTCGGGCCGCGGTGGGGAAGAAAAAGAGGCGGCTCCGGTGACGAGAAGATAGTTCTGACTGATGATAAAAACGGTTGCGAAGATAAAAAGAGTAACAGTAGTGGTGAAGAAGAGAGTTATAAAACGGCGGCGTTTGAGCATGGGAGTAGTAGCTTCGATGGGTTTGAGTATATGGAAGAGGACGATGACGTTGTCGATCAAAGCATTGGACATGGGAAGAAGAAGAGTACAATGAAGAAGATGAAGAGAGGGAGGAAGCCCGTAAAGGAAAGATCTTTAAAATCCCTCATGTAATATAGTATTTATGTTTTGTGAGGGCTTTTCTGTCTTTTCCGCTTCATCCTTTTTTTGTTGTTTGTTTTTGTCTGTAATGAGATTTCGTTTGTTTTACTTAGTTAACTAACATTTGCGGTAATGTTTTCAAATCTATGTTGTATTTGCTTAACTTGTCTTTGTTTTAGTTGTTTTAAAAAAAAATCTTTTACTATTAGGTTTGAAAAAACATTTTCTGAATAAATTTTAAATCTGTAAAATTATTTCTAAACAAATAGTGTTGTGTCTTATTGTTTTCTTTTAATAACCAATTTTAAAATAATGTATTTTTTAAAATTATTTAATTTTTAAAGAGTATTATTTGTTTGATTTTTCTTATCGTGTCCAAACCCTAAATCATTTAGATAATCGTATTTTTTAACACACAAATAAACATAATTATAAGTTTATTATAATATAAATATAATAAAATATGTTTTGTTTAGAAATATAAGTATTTAGTTTCTTTCAATAATACTGTAAGTTTGTGTATGTAAATTCTTATTTATCTTATAAGAACTGCAAACAAAACATAACATTATGTTTATTTTCTCTTGTTTCAAAAAAAATATTTTCTCTTTTCCAATATAATTTTAAACTTTCTCCCTTCCTAATGGATTTTAAAATATTTTACATTATTTGTAATATTATTAAAAAACTGAGAAAAATTAAAAACATAATACTGTAGAGAACTATACCGTCTATATTTTATAGCTATGAAAATTATACATTTACTTAAGTTAGCAATTTTTAATTGTTTAATAAATAAATAGAAATATCACTTATACATATTTTAAACTTATACATATTTTAATAAAATATGTTTTGTTTAGAAATATAAGTATTTAGTTTCTTTCAATAATACTGTAAGTTTGTGTATGTAAATTCTTATTTATCTTATAAGAACTGCAAACAAAACATAACATTATGTTTATTTTCTCTTGTTTCAAAAAAAATATTTTCTCTTTTCCAATATAATTTTAAACTTCCTCCCTTCCTAATGGATTTTAAAATATTTTACATTATTTGTAATATTATTAAAAAGCTGAGAAAAATTAAAAACATAATACTGTAGAGAACTATACCGTCTATATTTTATAGCTATGAAAATTACACATTTACTTAAGTTAGCAATTTTTAATTGTTTAATAAATAAATAGAAATATCACTTATACATATTTTAAACTTATACATATTTTAATAAAATATGTTTTGTTTAGAAATATAAGTATTTAGTTTCTTTCAATAATACTGTAAGTTTGTGTATGTAAATTCTTATTTATCTTATAAGAACTGCAAACAAAACATAACATTATGTTTATTTTCTCTTGTTTCAAAAAAAATATTTTCTCTTTTCCAATATAATTTTAAACTTCCTCCCTTCCTAATGGATTTTAAAATATTTTACATTATTTGTAATATTATTAAAAAGCTGAGAAAAATTAAAAACATAATACTGTAGAGAACTATACCGTCTATATTTTATAGCTATGAAAATTACACATTTACTTAAGTTAGCAATTTTTAATTGTTTAATAAATAAATAGAAATATCACTTATACATATTTTGCCAAATACAAGGTGTATATAATATATGTACACACATTTTCTAATATTTACAGTCTTATATATAATATCTTAATATATCATATATTATGTTGAACAATTGTCTAAAATATCATAAATTTAATTTTTCTTATAAAATTGCAAATTTAATATCAAAATTAAATAACCCAAACGAATTGTCTGATGGGTTAACACTAAATTAGAGAGAGGAAACATAAACATAATGTTTTAATTTTGTGGTTGATTCATTAACGATTAAATATATTGTATATAACATTTTTTTGAAATTTTGGAACTTAATTAGTATTGACAGTATTATTTTTTTTGTGGCACTAACTAATATTTTTAGTGACGGTATATTTGGAAGAAAAAAACAATAGTGTGGTTTTTTAGGATATTTTCATTATAATTGATGAATCGAACGCATACAATTAATCATTACGGTTATTCTTCTCAATCACATTTAAAATTCTATCGTCACACAAAGAAAATAAACTATACTAATATAAATTCTACGGCAACAAAGATACAAGTTCAATCTTTACTAATCAAACCAGTAATTTGGTGAACACGGTTTATTGCTAAATTTATAGACTAATTTTCTGGACCAGTTGTCCTAATCGTCACTTTTATGTTCTCAACTTGTCTGCCAACTTTTCCACTGATGACGTGGTAGTTTGAGTATCAAAGAACTACTATAATAGTAAAATATAGATTGTTCCACTGCCCGTGGATCGTTCATAATTAATGATAGATGTGGAAACTTATTAGTAATGTGAATTGAATGAGATATTTTGTAAAAAAGATTTTTAAAATAATTCAATAAACAGTTTTAAAACAACAAAGAACAGTCGATACGATCCAGATCACTGCCTTCTGCATTGTAAGCAAGGTTTCTGCATTGAATTATCCTTACTCCTTCGCTCTTTTGTAGTTGGTTTTAGTTTGTTATGTTTTAATTTGCTTTACGCTTATGTTAGTTGCAGTGTCTAGTCTTTGTATCATGGTTGTGTCGTGTCCGTAAGTTGTTCTGTTGTGGGTTCTAACTGCCTTTTTCTTGGGTTTCTGTTTCTGGAGATCTTGTTGTATCCGTCAACTCTTGAATCAGTCCTTGTATTCCTTATTTGAATGAATATTATCAGCTGAAAAAACAACAAAGAACTATAAAAGATAATTTTCAACGATATTTTCAGTTCTGCTTCAGCAGTTTTTGATGATTGTTTAAGATGGTTGAAAGACCCCTCAGCAGATAAAAGTGTGGTTTTGATAATTAGATTAGTATATCAATTTTCTTTGCACTCAGTTTGGAAGGAGAGAAATGCTCCTTTACAGAACTCAGTTTCGTGGCTTCCTCAAGCACTTATAACATTGATAAAAGTGACTATTCAAACTCGCCTGGATCCTATTTCTCAAGTTCAGAGACCCTCTTTGACTCTTGGAGCCATCCTTTTTTCTTGGTTTAATTTCTTTTGATGTCTCCTCTCTTTTGTTTCGTCTGTGGCAGTGGTTTTAATGGATTTTTGGTGGATTATTTTAATGATAGGAGTAGTTTAGACCAATGTTCAATTTGTTAGGCGGTAACTAAGCGTTTGGAGATTAGCGACTAGGCAGATTATTCGGAGCCTAGGCGAGGTCTAGGTGTTAACGAATTATTGATTTATTTTATATTTATTTTACATTTATATGAGATATTTTTAGTTTTTGAGTTTAATTACAAAATTATTATGATAAATTATCAAAATTAAATCTACAAAACTGAAGGAATTAAATAAATTGTAGATTTATACTAATATTAGTACTTAATTCAACATATTTAGACTAATTTATATCGATTTAAACTAATTTTAACTGATTTAAAATAATTTAAATCTACTTAAATTGTATAAATCGGATTTAAAAAAAAAATTGTTTCGGATGGTACTGCCTAGACCGATTTTTAGAACCTAGCTTTAGACTAATATTGTATGGTTTGTTTTTTTTTTTTCTTTTGTGTACAACCACTTTTGTAATTTTTGGAAAGGTATGTATTAAAAAAAAATATTAACGCAATCTATTATTGTAGTAGTATACATTAGTATGAATAGATTTCAAAGTAGAAATCAACATTTCCCGCACAATTGTATCATCGTGTGTGACAAATAGATAGTTGCCAGAGAGATAGGGAAACCAATAATTGTTTAATATAGATCGAGGCAAAGAGAAGAATCTCAAAGACTTGTGTGGAGCAGCTCTCTGTAATCTTTACGGATTCCCCAGAGAATCTCACTGCATTTTTTCATGCTTGGTCTGGAACCTCTATGAGGAGCTAGACATTGAAAGGCCATCTCCAGTACCTTCTCTAGTGCTAAGTTGTTGGCTGGGTTTCGTTCTAGCTTCGGGTCCAGAACCGATATTGTATCTCCACTGGTGAACTTCTTGATGGCCTGATATCATGTATCAGTTACAACCGTCACAAAAACACGTTCTAGTCATAGAGGAGAGAGATATATAGAAAGAATAAATGTGTACCCAACGAATAGTGATGCGTTCTTTTTGTTCTCTGTGAAGCTCAATGGGACGGCGAGCAGTGAGAAGTTCGACGAGGAGAACACCGAAGGAGTAGACGTCGCTTTTCTCAGTGAGTTGGTAGGTAGTCAAGTATTCAGGGTCTAAGTAACCAGCGGTACCTTTGACTTGTGTGGAGACATGAGTGGCACCTGATTCAGTGTCTGGAGCTAACCTTGCGAACCCGAAATCAGCAACCTTGGCTCTGAAGTTGTCTGTGAGGAGAATGTTTGAAGATTTGATGTCTCTGTGGATGATAGGTGGCTCTGTAAACATATAATATAATAATAAGTATCATCATCATTGGCATTGGCATTGCCAAAGGAAAAGGAAAAGAAATGAAAGAAGAATGAAAACAACTCACGTGTGTACATGTGAAGATAGGTAATGGCATGAGCAATATCGGTAGCGATATCAAGCCGAGTTGCCATGTCGAGAGTCTTTCCTTCCTTACAATCCAAGTGATCTCTGAGATTTCCATTGGGAACAAACTCCACAACGAGAAGCTTCTCGTCATTGTGGACCAAATAGCCATAGTATTTGACCAAACTCAAATGAGTGACTTGAGCCAATGTCTTAATCTCACTCATGAACTCTGCACCTTGACGGTCGTCATGTAAACTCTGCACCTTGACGGTATCAGAGAGAGAGCAAAGAGAGATCAAAGAGAGAGAGAGAGAGAGAGAGAAAGGACCTTTTTGGCGCGTTTGACAGCAACGGTGGAGCCATCACGAAGTTTGACCTTGTAAACAGTGCCGAAACCTCCTTGTCCGATCCTGAAGGATGGGGAGAAGTTCTTGGTGGCGGCGTAGATTTCATCGAAGCTGAATCTTTCATTAGGAGGATTCTCTGTTCCGTTCCCGTTTCCATAATAATGTTTCTGCACACTTCCTGTTGAGCTCCGTCGACTACGGATATCATGTTCTGTTTTCACCCAGAGAACATAAAACAAAAAAAAAAAAAGGAAACATTAAAATTCTAAGAGCTTCAATAAGAGTCAAAAGTAGTTAGTAATACCGGAGTCGTTGAAACTCTTGGAGGAAAGGGAATTAGGAGGAGTGAAGCAGTTGATGAAGAGCCCTGAGATCCAGCGAGCGAGGGAGGAGTTAGTTGGTTTGTCGGTGGTGGTGGTGGAGGAAGGAGCTGGGGAACGATCGGGAAGAGAAGTACTAGCAGTGCTGTACGAAGATGATGCGGTTGCTGCAGGTGAAGATCCGCCTGTGTAGCTATGCCTCCGGCGACTGGGCATCGAAGAAGAAGAAGAACAACAAAACTATCTCTCTCTCAATGAAGGGAAGGGAAGGGAAGGGAAGGGAAGGGAAGGGAAGAGTCGCAGAGACTGACTTTTTAGAATTCCAACTTTCTTTGTTGTCTTCAAAGTTTAAGCCAAAAAAAAAAAAAACACACTTTGTTGTCTTTTCTTTTCATAATAGTGTTCGTTCGTTGGGCTATTTATTGTCCACCTGTCCCATTTTTTAAACGTTTCTACGACTAATCAGATAATCATATACGCTGGGGTTTTCTTTCTTAAACTGTTTATTTACATCTAACCGAATGATTTTGTAATAATTTAGATTTAAAAGTCAAGTTTGTCAGTTGTAAACTATGAAACTATAAGCTACGGTTTCCAAAAAAAAAAGTTTAGACATGCCAGTATACAAATGATTAATTAAATGTGCAATCATTCGTTAATACGTAATAATTTACTAGTAGTGTTTTTTTTTAACACGTCAAAGAAATCTAATTATCGGTATGATTTACTAATTTACTAGTCATATCGGTTAGCGTTTTCTTTATAAACAATTTTAGGCAGATACTAGATTCCGTACTGTACAAATATCATCCCCATAAGTTTATTAAAAAAAGTCAGCTTTAAATAACTTTGATTTGAAGTGAATCAAAAATAAAATAGATAGGTTAGGTTAAGGATAGAAGATTGATAACCAGACATAGCAGTTGAAGGAAGGAATGGATGATATTTGACCATACAATCAATCAATCAATAAATAGGTCTCCGACAGTGACACGGAGGGAGGGAGGGAGGGTTTCAACATATTTGACCTTGCTAAAATAATGGGCCGTAGTGTACAAAGCCCAATATGTGAAAACATAAGCCGTTAGTTTAACGACGTCGTACTGTTGTACGGTTCTTGATAATAAGAATTTTGAAGGATGAGATGAGAGAGTATTAATTTTGGCTGCCAGGCGCATCAAGCGGCTTAGAGCACCTTTAATGGTGGCTCTTAGGTGGGTTCTTAAGGGGTGGGGCCCACCAAAAAATAAAAACCCACCCCTTAAAACTCTTCTGCAAGAGCTTGGTTCTTAGACTGTTCATGGGCCCCACGACACGTGGCGGCCTATGATTGGTCTAATTTTTTTTTTTTTTTTTTTTTTTTTAAAAATCCAAAAAAAAAAAAAAAAAAAAAAAAACCTAAGAGCCCCTAATGGGCTCTTAGGGTTAATCTTGCTCTTACCAGTATAATTAATTCATTAATGGTGATGAGTTAGTTTTAGTGGAACCGAGAAAAAAACTCTTGTCGAAACCCTCGCCAGAACTTTTTGTCCTCCTCATCGCTTTTTCGCAAGCGGAGGAGGAAATTCATATCTCCGGCGACATCTCAGGTTATATCTCCGTTTTCTTTCGTGGTGTTTACCGGTTCTCTTAGTTTTAGGGTTCGAGTACTATTTGTGTTGATAATACTTTGGATATGGATATATGTGTTTTCTGTTTATATTTTTATATATTTGATTTGTAGCTTTTAACAATCTCTGTTTTTAACTATATGCGATTTAGAGATGTTAATGCATGGTATATACTTACGTATCACCGAATTTTGAATATGAGTTTGTTTGAAATTGTATTATTGCTTTTGGGACAGAGAGCACGTCCGGTAACATTCTTACATGCTTGGTGTTTCTTTCTTATATCCATTTACTTTAACCATTTTTCAACTTGAGTTTTGCATTTCTTGAAAAGTACCTTTGTTAAAACTTAGAAGTGATTCACTGTTTAATTTGTTTTTTTTCTTTTTGCGGTGCAGATCTCAAAGGGATAGTAATAATGTTGTTGGCTGCAACTGATCTTGCGTGAGTGTATTATTTGTGACAAAATGGGAGGTTGCTGTTCTTCTTCTTCTTCTTCTTCCAGGCATTCACACCTTGTTGGAGCTCCTCTTTACTATTATGTCAGTAGTTATTCCTTTTCTCTTTAGCTTCTTTTTATGCTACTGTCATCTCTATCCTTTTTTTTGCATCCATGTTGCTTTGCACATAACATAATAATTTGACTATAGCTAGTTGCTACTCATGATTTTAGTTCTGCTTCTGCAAAAAAAAAAAATTATATAAATAAAAATTGGGATTAGAGCATTCTTTTTGAGAATCTTCTTGTTACTCTCGCTTGAGATGTCTTTCTTGTGGTTGTGAAAAATGTGCATGCTTTTTCATCTACGTTTTCAAAATTGTAACGATCTAAATTCTCATTTGAAAAAAATATGAGTGAAGTTTTTTATTTACTCAAGTTTTGTCTTAATTTGTGACACATGCAGTGTCCAGAATCTTTTGAAGAGCTAGGGCCTTCTTCAGGAGCTCATCGTGCTGGTGTGGGATCAGCAGCACTCACCACCACAGCCACAGGCCTTCTGGCTGATATTATTGGTTTGGATAAATCATCATCTATACCCGACACTTTTTATGCTCCTCCTCCTCCTCCTCTTCCATATGATTTGCTTTTTGGGAGACCAGATTCCCCCCTATCTATCAAAGATAAGATCATTTGTGATAGCTCTTTTGAAACATGTGAAGACAAAGACTGTAAAACTCATCAACCCAGCTCAGTGATTCTCTCGCCTAGTGATTCAGAATATTTCTCTACACAAAAAACATGGAAGAACCATTTGGTACTAGACGAAGAGGAGGAAGACTCTTGCCCCATTTGCTTTGAAGGTAAAAAGAAGTCGACATATCTTTAATATATTATAAACTTTTTCTTCATTTGCTTCCGTTACGCAGATTATGAAGCTGAGAATCCAAAGATAAAGACAAATTGTGAGCACGATTTTCATCTCTCTTGTATTCTGGAATGGATGGAAAGAAGCGATGGTTGCCCTATATGTGATAAGGTGTGCTTTCTTCCTTCCCTCGTGAATCATCTAATTTGCTAATATATAGTCTGATTCTTAAACGAGTGTTGTATGATGTGATGGTCATAGAATCCATTTTACCACTCTTTACCAATTCAATACCTCTATTGTTATTAAAAGGGAATAGAATATGGGGATTCATTGTTATATACTTTGTTGTCGACAGACAAACTAACATTCCAATTCTTTTTCTTTTTGTCCCAAATAACTCAGGAGGTTGTGTTTGATGATTGCTTGAACTAGCATCAAAATATCCTCTGTTTTGGAAATTTTAAGCGGTTACACAATCCGGCTAGTCTGCAACATAATTTGCATACATCTATTTTTTTGGGTGTTATTTTATCTCACACGCAAAGTGTTGGGTTATCTATACGTTTTGTCAAAGTGGGTTATGTTCCTGAAATGGTCAGTCATATAGAAATTATACATACAAGTGTAAATATCATCAACGTCTTGCTCGTGTATAAATCATGTGGTGAAGGAGTGGGGTGGGGGTGATATAAAAGAAAAGAGCATTCCAGTCTGTAACTGTTTGCAATAAAATCAAGCTCTCATCATGTTTTCATTCTTGATACATGATTGTATGATCTATAATATGAATTGTTATTTTATGGGAATCAAAATGATTTCATGTGTTATGATAATCACATAGCCGTATAATATTTCAAATTAAAGCGGAGAACACCTTTTTATGTTATTATTGTTACCACCGTCAATTTGTTTCTCCTTTTTTCATAATGAACAGACATGGTTTTGCTCAAGAGTACAATTTTTATTCTCGTGATACAAAAATAGCAAGTGGATTTTTTTCGAGGGTTGATAAAGAGAAGAGATTCTATTTGATGTGGGATAATAGTAACTCCATGATGTAAAAGAAGAATAAAAAACAATTGAATATTCAAAAATCCAATATGATCCACATGATTCTCCTAGTCTTGTCGTGTGTACAGTACGTTTGACCCCTCCCTGCTTGTCTGCATTTTTATGTATAAATTAATTAGATTAAGAAATAATTAAAAAATTGAAAGTTAATGGAAGAAGAGAAAAGGAGGTAAGACTCTCTTAATGGTCTGCGGGTTTGACTTGTAAGCCAGTTATGTCTGCCACACCTCCTTCTCCATCTTAATCCCTGTTCTGCCCCTCCCAATTTTCTAAGAAACCCAACTCTTTGATTATTCAAAAGGAATTCCAGGATAGCAGCTGTATTCTTTCAATCATTTTCTAATTTACGATGCACATCAATTAGTAAAAGATTACATACTAATATTATTACCGTTTAAAGCTGAAGTAGTAGTAGTAGAAGTAGTACAATGCAATTTTACCACTCTTTACCAATTCAATACCTCTATTGTTATTAGAAGGGAATAGAATAGGGGGATTCATTGCTATATACTTCGCTTCTAAAATGCATACTTTGTTGTCGACAGACAAACTAACATTCGAATTCTTTTTTTTTTTCCAAATAACTCAGGAGGTTGTGTTTGATGATTGGTTGAACTAGCATCAAAATATCCTCTGTTTTGGAAATTTTAAGCGGTTATCTCACAAGCAAAGTGTTGGGGTTATCTATACGTTTGCGTATGTTTTGTCAAAGTGGGTTATGTTCCTGAAATGGTCAGTTATATAGAAATGATACATACAAGTGTAAATATCATCAGCGTCTTGCTCGTGTATGATCTTGTGGTGAAGGAAGGGGAGGGAGTGATATAAAAGAAAAGAGCATTTCAGTCTGTAACTGTTTGCAATAAAATCAAGTTCTCATCATGTTTTCAGTCTTGATACATGATTGTATGATCTATAATATGAATTGTTATTTTATGGGAATCAAAATGATTTCATGTGTTATACTTATGATAATCACATAGCCGTATAATATTTCAAATTAAAGCGGAGAACACCTTTTTATCTTATTATTGTTATACCACCGTCAATTTGTTTCTCCTTTTTTCATAATGAACAGACATGGTTTTGCTCAAGAGTACAATTTTTATTCTCGTGATACAAAAATAGCAAGTGGATTTTTTTTCGAGGGTTGATAAAGAGAAGAGATTCTATTTGATGTGGGATAATAGTAACTCCATGATGTAAAAGAAGAATAAAAAACTATTGAATATTCAAAAATCCAATATGATCCACATGATTCTCCTAGTCTTGTCGTGTGTACAGTACGTTTGACCCCTCCCTCCTTGTCTGCATTTATGTATAAATTAATTAGATTAGGAAATAATTTTTAAAAAATTAGAAAGTTAATGGAAGAAGAAGAGAAAAGGAGGTAAGACTCTGTTAATGGTCTGCGGGTTTGACTTGTAAGCCAGTTATGTCTGCCACACCTCCTTCTCCATCCTAATCCCTGTTCTGCCCCTCCCAAATTTTAAGAAATCCAACTCTTTGATTATTCAAAACTCGAAAAAATATTAAGCTATGAGAATCTCAGGATAGCAGCTGTATTCTTTCAATCTAAATTACGGTGCACATCAATTAGTAAAATTTAGATTATTACCGTTTAAAGCTTAAGTAGTACAATGCACTTTTGCAAAACAAAAAGGAGATTTTTAGTGCGTGACGGTGGGGCGGCTTTGGTTGGGTTTGATAATAGCGGGGGTAATATAGGAATCATGACAATGGGAATGGAAGTTCCAAAAGCATTTTTTATTATTACAGTGATTTGATGTGAGTAAGACCACATGTGTCCATGAACTCGCAGCTTTTACAGATTTTTATCTAATCTTCCACAAATTCTCTCTTAACGGAGAGAAAAAGAGAGAGAGAGAGTCTATAAAGATCACCACCGAGGAGAAAATATCTTCCTCTTCTTCTTCTTCCATTAACCTCTTTCTCTCTCAGAGTAAAGTAAGAAAGAAAGACCCAAATCCAAATGCCATGTACATATCTTCTTCTCCTTGTGTTTCTCTTTCCACTCTCTGCCTGTGCAAAGAACAACATCATCATCATCAAAGGAAACCTGACGATTCTGAGTTTCCAAAGCATCTTCCGGCTTGGTTTCTTCATCCCCTCCACCAATGGCGACTCCTCTTCCTCCTCAAATTGGTATCTGGGTATATGGTATGCTTCTTCACCCCAACCCGTTTACGTTTGGGTCGCCAATCGCAACCGACCCGTTTCTGATCCTGACTCCTCCACACTCGAGCTCACCTCCACCGGCTACCTAATCCTCAACAGCTCCCGCGACGGCGTCGTTTGGCAGTCTGACAACAAAGATCCAGCCTCCGGTTTCCTCTTCTCCGATTCCGGTAACCTTATTTTAACCGGAAACGACGGTTCCCCGGTTTGGCAGAGCTTTCAAAACCCCACTGACACGTGGCTCCCTGGCATGAACGTCACCTGTCAAACCGCTTTCACTTCGTGGCGTACCCCCTCCGACCCTTCCCCGGGGCTTTACTCCCTGAGGCTGAGCCCAAGCTTCAACGAGTTCCAACTCCTTCACAACGCAACGACGCCGTACTGGTCCACCGGAAACTGGACCGGAGATTCCTTCGTCGGCGTCCCGGAGATGACCGTTCCTTACATCTACACCTTCCACTTCACTAACCCCTACACTCCTGCGGCGTCGTTTCGGTACATCGTCACTCCCTCCGACGCCACTCCGCGCGAGCCGCGCCTCTCGCGGTTTATGG
>MU109878.1:0-10943 GCA_012274485.2 Sinapis alba | reverse complement strand
GTATGGGTGATTTTTCATGTATTGATGGGACCAGTATGGACAGTCCATGGTCCGTTGAGTTTGTTGGTATGCCTCGAACCCAAGACCTCACCCTTCAACAACACTCCCACAGGACAAACTGTTACCAATTGATCTGGGAATATAGAGGACTGGATCCCACTTCCAAAGGCTGAGACAGCCTTGAAGGCAGATGGGTGTAGAAAGGCAGTTTCATGGGCATTGAAGGGGGAACTGATGCACGACCCTTGGGTAGTGTTTGATCATGGATGAACACATCCTAGGATTCCTATACATCTTGGTATTACACAAAAATTGTTAGGAGAGAAGGGAGAAGGCCGTACTCCACTCTCAAAGGCATGAACATCCTTGAAGGCGGATGCAGTGCAGAAACTGGTTCCATAGAAGTTCCGTGGAAGGGATGATGGGAACGACCCATGATTGGATATTATCAATACTGGAACTATGTGATAAGGGCTTGATGGAGGCGTGCTTGCAGGAGCATGGTCGCTCCTGGTAAGGAAGGTAGTCCTTGGCTTTTGGCCGGACTGATTGTGGTCAGGATTTAATAGTTGCCGAAGGAATTGTTGAATTCTGATCATGGATTCCTCTTAGTGGGTATTTATCATGAATTTAGATGAATTTTAATTAGTGTTTAGGGATTTATTTGATGATGTCACCTTTTGACCGGTTGGTAAGGAAGACCTGATACTTGTTTGATGGATCACGGTGTCTGGGCTAAGTGATTAAAAGATGCATCGGTTGTATGAAGAAGACTAATCGGCTCTAGTGGGACATAGTTCCATGGCCGGTTAGGTATGTGTGAAGACTCATCAGTTCTGAGTTATGTGGGGTGGTTGGTTGATTGACTTGGATCTGGTGAGCATTGGTAGTCCTTGAGATGAACTTGTTATTGTATCCTACAAAGGATGTTGAGGGATGCATGAGCCGAGAAGAGCTATATGCATGTCATTTACCATTGAAGACTTCCCAAAGGTTGCTTGGTCAGTGGGGGTGGTTGGTTGAATGACTAAGTACCTAGGGGAGATTTATAAAGGTATATGAGAGCTGTGTTGGGGATAGATTACATCTACCCACATAGGCCCATTTAGGCATGAACTCGGCCCCGTATCAGTAAGGAAGTCGGCCCATGAAGCCCATCGAACCAACTTTGACAATAATAGGGAGCATATATAAAGAAGAAGGTCGTGATGAAGGGAGATAGAGAAAAACACAAATACTTCAAGGGCAAACCTAGAACTAGGGTTTTCATTAATCTTTCTTTGTTCTTACCTTGTTCTTCATCAAACATCCCAATTTTCATCAATACACTCCTTCATTTGTTCTCTAAATCGTCTCTTTGATAAACCCACCATCGAAATCGATCACCGATCTAGGGTTACCGATTTTGGATTCAACAATTGGCGCCGTCTGTGGGACTTCGAAAAGTAACGATCAAGAACATCAATCAGGACGATGACAGGATCTCCAACGAACCAAGTAGGTCAACAGCCAGTCGACCTAAATACCGTCTTGGCTTCTCTCGCCGCCGTCGTTCAAAGACTCGATCAGCAAGATGCCGCTAATAAGGCGACTCAAGAACGTATCAAGGCAATCACCGCCGCTTGCCTACCTCCTGCACAAGAAGACAACCAAGATCCGGATACTGCCCGACGACGTTTGTTCCAAACCACAATGCGGGATCTAGCAGCCGATCAAGCAACCAACGAAGAACTTCTGCGTCTTCAAGGAATGATTAAAGACATGTCGTCTAAAATCCATCAAGCCACGAGTTTCGCACCAGAAATCGATCGAGTCTTGGAAGCAACTCAAAAAACTCCGTTCACCAAGAAGATCACCGAAGTCCAAGTACGACATCAGGACAAACTCCGGATACCGTCTTTCCGCGGAGACTCTGACCCCAGTGACCATATGACCAGCTTTAGCATTGCTATGGGTCGAGCTTATTTCTCCACGGAAGAACGACATGCCGGTTACTGTCAACTCTTCGTCGAAAGTTTAGCAGGACCGGCCCTCACCTGGTTCTCTCGGCTAACGGAAGACTCCATCAGAACCCTTAAGGAACTTTCTACCGAGTTCCTCAAGCATTATTCCTTGTATATTGGCCAAGGGGCCTAAGCGACCGACTTGTGTAAAATTTCTCAAGGACAGAAAGAATCTCTTCATGACTTCATGGAACGATTCAAGAACCTCGTCTCCAAAGTCGACGTTCCGGATAAAACCGCAGTAGAGGATTTACGTAACGCATTATGGACTAGGTCGTACTTCCACTCTGACCTCTACACAAATAGTACGATCACCCTAGAAGACGCGCTCCATAGGGCAAACTGCTTCATCCGCATGGAGGAAGATAACGCGGCTTACACCGTAAAGCAAAACGCGTTGAAGGCTCAGTTGACACCAAAAGCGACGACTACCTACCAGGAACCTCGTCAGCATCAACCTAATGAGAACAAAGGAAAAGTCTTCTCGGCAACTAAGGAACCCGATGCCCCCCCCCCTCCACACCGACCACCGAGCGACCATGGAACATGTGGGACAGAACTCTGGACGGGAAGCCCCTAACATATGATGAAACCAAGTTCTGCACTTACCACAAAGCAAAAGGCCACGACAGTAAGGAAGTGCAACCAACTTGCAGAAGCCCTATTCTCGGCATTCAAAAGCGGTGCCGTCACACCTGACCCACCGAAGTCAAAACAAAATAGAAAGAAGGGGAGCTGGACAAAAAACCGACAAGCTAACGCCAAGAAACAAGAATCTAACCAAGCAGTCCACCCCGACGATCAGGACGCAGCTGCTCCACCCCGACACCGTGACGATACTGACACGGAAAACGAAGATAACCCGGATCATCGAGATCATCTTCAGCGTAAGCACTCTACACTCGACTTGCGTGATGTTCTCCTTCGGAGTAAAAAATCGGAGCCTTCAGAGATCAAAAACAACCAGGATCTACGAGATCATCTTCAACGCAAACGTTCTACAACCGACTTGCGAGATGTTCTCCTTCGAAGCAAAGAATCATAACCATCAGAGGTCAACGACAGCTACGACCTCCGAGAACATTTGTAGCACGCTCGTTCTGCAATTCATCTACGAGATTTTCTCCTTCCAAGCAAGAAACCAAAATTTTCGGAGGACGATTTCCGAAAGAAACTTACCCGCAAGAAGAGTACCGCAACACCTGACCTGCGGGAGACACTATCTGACAAGTGCCCTAGCATTTTTCGCCGAATTAACGTAATTCACGGTGGATCACCCCTGTGCAACGATTCAGTAAAATCAATAAAAGAGTACCAACGCAGAGCCATAACCGCCCGACGATGGCCGACGAATCATGAAGAAGAAACCTCTATAACATTTTCTGAAGGGGACCTCACCGACATAAATCAGCCACACAATGATCCGTTGCTAGTCGAATTGCAAATCAGCACTTGCGAGGTCACACGGGTACTCATCGACACCGGAAGATCGGTTGACCTTATCTTCTGGCAGAACTTGGAAAAAATGATGGTGGATCTCAAGGACATCAAGCCATCGTCGAGAGCCTTACCGGTTTCAACGGCTCGTCGACACACTTATTGGGAACCATCCGCCTTAACGTCTTTGCCGGAGGAATAAGTAAACTCGTTAAATTCTCCGTCATTGATACCAAAACTCAGTATAACACGATCCTGGGTACCCCATGGCTTCACATGATGAATGCAATCCCGTCAACATACCATCAATGTGTAAAGTTTCCTACCAGGGAAGGTACCGTCTTCACGCTTAAAGGGAACCAACGCCTTGCACGAAGCATGTTGATCTCGGATTTCAAAAGTCAGCAGGTCACTTTCCTCGTCGAACCAGAGAAGAAATTATCACCACAAAAAGAGGAAACGATCCAAGTCGGCATTGATCTTGATCATCCTAACAGAACCGTCGGAATTGGTTCCGAACTAAGTATCGACCTCACAACCGAGTTAACCACCTTCCTTTGTGCAAACAAATCAATGTTTGCCTGGACAACAGCCAACATGCTTGGTATTGACCCGACTATCACAGCCCACCGACTCAACATCGACCCGACGTACAAACCCATCAAGCAAAAGCGACAAAAACTCGGTCCCGAAAGAGCTAAAGCCGTCAACAACAAAGTCGACAGACTTTTAGGGGCGGGGTCCATCGCTGAGGTCAAATATCCGGATTGGCTGGCCAACCCGGTCGTAGTTAAAAAGAAGAATGGGAAATGGAGGGTGTGCATCAATTTTACCGATTTGAATAAGGCATGTCCAAAGGATAGCTTCCCTTTGCCTCATATCGATCAGATGGTGGAGTCCACGGCCGGAAACGAGCTCCTTTCGTTCATGGACGCCTTCTCAGGCTACAATCAGATTATGATGCATTCGGACGATCACGAGAAGACGTCATTCATCACGGATCGCGGAACATATTGCTACCGAGTTATGCCATTTGGACTCAAGAACGCAGGAACCACCTATCAACGACTCGTTAACAAGATGTTCGCCGACAAGTTAGGAGTTACTATGGAAGTCTATATCGACGACATGCTGGTCAAATCGCTCGTCACCAAAGACCATATCCAACACCTGTGTGAGTGTTTCGATACCGTAAACAAGTACGGGATGAAGCTAAACCCGGCAAAGTGCACTTTTGGAGTTACTTCAGGCGAATTTCTTGGCTATATTGTGACAAAACGAGGGATAGAAGGAAATCCGAAGCAAATCTTTGCGGTTTTGGACTTACCCGATCCCAAAACATCGCTGGAAATTCAGCGTCTTAACGGACGAGTTGCGGCACTTAACCGTTTCATCTCCAAGTCCACCAATAAGTGTCTCCCTTTCTACGAGCTGTTGCGTGGAAATAAGAGATTCCTCTGGGATGAGGTATGTGAACAGGCTTTCGCGGCATTAAAACAGTACTTAACGACTCCCCCGGTGTTAGTGAAACCAGATGCAGGCGACACTTTGTATCTTTACATCGCAGTCTCCTCTTCAGCAGTGAGCAGAGTTCTTATAAAGGAAGACCGAGGAGAACAACATCCTATCTTCTATACCAGTAAGTGTCTCACTGATGCCGAGATGAGATACCCCACCCTCGAGAGGATGGCCCTCGCCGTAGTCACATCGGCAAGGAAACTGCGGCCTTACTTCCAATCCCACTCCGTCGTCGTTCTCACCGACTTACCTTTGCGAACCATACTCCAGAATGCTAACCAACCGGGGAGACTTTCTAAGTGGGCTATCAAACTCAGCGAATACGACATCTCGTATAAAAGCAGGCCCGCTATAAAGGCTCAAGTCTTGGCCGATTTCATCGTCGAAATCCCACCTGATCAAGCAGCCGACCTCGATATCCCGGTAAAAAGTTGGATCTTGCACGTCGATAGAGCATCATCTAACAAAGGATCAGGAATAGGTGTTCATCTCCAATCACCCACCGGAGAACTCATCGAGCAGTTGTTCCGAGTCAGCTTCGCATCAAACAATGAAGCCGAGTACGAAGCATTAATCGCTGGACTTCGTTTAGCTAAAGTAGTGGGGGCAAAGCGATTACAAGCCTTCTGCGATTCTCAACTCGTTGCCAGTCAGTGTAGTGGTGACTATGAAGCCAAAAACGAGAGAATGGATGCGTATCTCGGTGTCGTCAGAAAGTTGACCGCAGAATTCGATCACTTTGAACTCGTCAAGGTCCCAAGAAAAGACAACTGATTCGCAGACGCGTTAGCCGCCTTGGGAAGCAATCAGAGAGAACATGTCAGACGGACGATCCCCATCCACACAGTTGAAAACCCGAGTATTTCGTTGCCAGTGGGTAAAGAAGTCCTCGCCATCTCTTCCACTCTCGCCGGGATCGCAGAATCGACAACCCAAAACGTAGATTGGCGAACCCCCTTCCTGGATTATCTAGACAAAGGGATACTTCCGGAAGATAAGTGGGAATCCCGTCGACTCAAAGTAAAAAGCTCCAATTACGTTTCTATCGACGGCAAGTTACATCGATGGACCGCGAACAAAGTACTTCTTACCTGCGTCGGAAAGGAAGAAGCAGAACTCATTATGATCGAGACCCATGAAGGGGAAGGAGGCAATCACAGTGGAGGCAGGGCTCTCGCGCTAAAACATAAATCTCAAGGGCATTATTGGCCCACTATGGTCACGGACTGGGAGGAGTATGCGTCACGATGCGAAAAATGCCAACGACACGCGCCCAACATTAACTCACCAACCGAGTTGCTAAAAACCTCTGTTGCCCCATATCCATTCATGCGATGGGCAATGGACATAGTCGGCCCTTTACCGAGTTCTAGACAAAGGCGTTTCTTACTCGTTTTAACCGATTATTTCACAAAATGGATTGAAGCTAAAGCCTACGTCCAAATCACCGATAACAATGTTCAGAGTTTCGTTTGGAAGTACATCATATGCCGCCATGGTCTTCCTTACGAAATAGTCACCGACAACGGATCTCAGTTCACGTCGAACAAATTCTGGGAATTATGCGACAAATGGAGAATTCGCCTCAGCTTCTCTACCCCGCGATATTCTCAAGGAAATGGTCAGGCCGAAGCAACCAACAAAACTATCATCGACGGGATCTCAAAAAGGGGCACTGGTCTGACGAGTTGGATGGAGTACTCTGGTCTCATCGAACTACACCTCGGAGCGCAACATGAAAGACACCATTCTCACTCGCTTATGGAGTCAAAGCAATGGCCCCTGCCGAAGTCAATGTCACCAGTTTCAGGAGGTTAAAGATGCCTCAAAACGTAGCCTTGAATCACGAAATGATAATCAACGCCCTAGATCAACTCGAAGAACGACGAGATCAAGCTTTATTACGGATTCGGAACAATCAACATCTTGCCGAGTCCTATTACAACAAGAAAGTGAGGTCTCGACCATTGCAACTCGGCGATCTCTTCCTTCGTAAGGTCTTCGAGAATACCAAGGAGTGGAGAGCAGGTAAACTCGGTACAAACTGGGAAGGCCCATACAAAATAACACACGTGGTCAAACCGAGAGTTTACCGACTTGAGACGTGTTCCGGGGAACAGATCCCACGGTCCTGGAACTCGATCAACCTGAAGGCTACCTCGGTGCTTGAGGAGAAGAAGAAAGAACTACGAGTGACTTGATCCCATCTCGGGTACGTAGGCAGCCTCTAATCGGGTTCAGTCACAAAAACAAAAAAGGAACTATGGGTGACTTGATCCCATCTCGGGTACGTAGGCAGCCCATAATCGGGTTCAGTCACAAAAACAAAAAAAAATGTATGTATAAACCTCTTTTACTTGTATCACGACTTGGCCCAGTCTGATCATTTAAAACAAATATATACATTGATCTTTATTCCTAAAACACGCCTTCCGTGGAAATTATACCACTTGAAGATCATACTACGATGTGAGATTGAAGTCGGTATTAAAACCTTAGTAGACAAACATGTGGAATGGATTTACTTAAGTCGAATGATGAGCCGACATCACAGTAGGCTATAAAAAGGAAAAATTTGCTCGGTAACTTAAAACAGTTAGCTATGTACGTTCTTTCCTATTTTGCAATATAAACGATGTCGGCATATTTGACGAAATAAAGTCCTATTCGTTTATTCGGCAAAAACTACTCAGTCCCTACGTCGCTAGGACTGGTTCTTAAAACAGACCATCGGTCAAAGTCGGATTAAAAATGATAACCATAAAGGCCATACTCGGCAAGGTGGTTAAATAGATAAAAAGCCGTACTCGGCCAAAGTTGTTACATTAAGAAAAAAAAAAAAGAAAGGAGATTACAACAGCAAAACAAAAGTACAAGGCTTTTTAATCTCGGAGATCTTCAATGTCTTGAGGAGAGAAGGCCGTCATGTTGGAACCATGTTCGTCGAGACTAATCGGATGAAGATCGATATCGGAGGCATCTACGACCTCCATCTTATGTAGCTCTTCCAGGAAGTAGGCTTCATCAATCTTCGCCTTCTGAAGAACCTCGTCCATAGATAGACCTTGTGACTGGATTTTCTCCAGACCTTCTCGTGTCCCCTTTTCCTGCGAGTAAAGAGCAAGCTTCGATTGGATCTCGGATTGTTCCCCAATGAACTGACCCATCTTCTCTTATGTTGGCATCACTTGCTGTCTCAAAACAGACTCAACTCGCGACCTCTATTTCCTCACTTCATGCTCTGGGGACTCCCTCAAACGCCTGGTCGTCATCTGAAAGTTTAGAGAGAGCTCAGACTTCTCTTGCTCCAAACTGAGCCAGAGAGAGTCAAGAAGATCCTTTTGAGCCTTCAGAGTCTCCAACTCCGCAGATAGAAGCTCGTTACGAGATCTCTCAAGGTCGGCTTCATTCAAGGCTTCACTTTTCTCAGCGGCTAGGGCCTCGATCTGTCCCTCATAAGAACTGCACTTGTACGCCAACTCGGCGATCTCTTTCCTCTTCTTCTTCAGAGACCCGGTTTTGGCCACCAATGAAGCTTCTTGCGCTTTAAGCTTCACCTTGTAGTCTCTCACCATGAGATTGGCATTCCCGAAGAACTGGAGAACGAGAATCAATCAGAGAATATCACAGCATAAAGGAAATTCGGTAAATGAACACTTACTATGGCGCCGGCTCGAGTCATTTCCCGATATCGGCTATCCTGATGGAGTTGATCCAATCCCGGCATGCCTCGCTTCTTAAGCTTAATTTGGCAAAAGAGACGCGCCGGTGCTTCATGGTCTTCAATGAACGGGACATCAATTGACCGATTTTTAAAGTTAATAACATGGGGGTACTCCACCTCCTCACCATGCAAAATCTGAGACGGCTCTTGATGCTGATGCCCTTGCACGATGTACTCTAGTGGAGGATTAGCTGGATGCTCTTCCATCGGCATCTCGATAGCAGTCGTCATTTCAGCTTCGCCGACAAGGTCTATCGGGGGATTAGCTTTGAGTGTCGGATTTTGGCCCCCTTGATCACCACCAAGGTGATCTTCTGGTACTTCAGGAGGAGGAGGAGGAGATCGGATAGGGGTCACGCGAGAAGGTTCAATGCGTGTACTGGACGAGTCCCTCCTTTGCTTGTTTGGCCTGCTAACGTCGGCAGAACCCCTACCATGCTCAGGGGTACCAATCGTGTCAGCATACGATGGCAGGACAGACAGGTTCAATTTTCCCATTGATCTTTGTCGGGATCGCACAGGGATTACAGTTGGGATCTCGGCTATATGAGAAGAAAGTCGTCAGATTTAAAGAAGATTAACAAAAAGGAAATCTGAAAGAATGATCAAAAGAATTGTTACCTCGGTTGATTCTATTTAAAGCGGCCTGGATACGAGCTTTGCTGATATCTGGCCAATGCTGATGACTCAACGTCCTGATGGCTTAAACTTCCTCTAGAAAAGATTGGGAGCCGCCTTGTGACCACTTACTGAGACGATCTGCAAAAAACGAAAAGAGATGAAGTAGATCAGTAGAAGTGCTGTAATTCGATTCGAAGTTGTACCGATATTGGAATTGAAATATCTGTTAAGGATTATCGTGGGATCTTCGAAGGATCCTTCACTGATATTCACGTAGAAATAACGGTGGTTCCAGAAGTTCACTTTGGACGGCTTCCCGGTGATCACGTTGTACTTGGGGACCATCTTCCCATAAAAAAATCCAGTCTTCGCGGTGATACTCGGTGTCATGAGTTCTTCGAAAAGACAGACCAACATCTTTATTCCTAAGTTGGCTGCAAGAACCGTCAAGGTCACCAGCTTTCTGATTCCATTTGCGGTGTACTGCCCAAGGGCTATTTTCCGACGATTGCAGTAGGTTATTAGGAATTCAGGAAGAGGCCACCTGAGTGAAGAATTGACGAACCACGACTCGTATACGCAGGCGGAGTCCATGGCTGCTGATGATCCGCAGGGATCAAGAACGAGAACCCGGCAGGCGGATTCGTTTGGAAAATAAGCCTCCGGACGGTTTTAAATGTAGATTTGGTGGGGAAGTGGTTCGCCCAGTTTTGCTTCTTCTTGGCGCTAAGGGTTTGCTCCTGTTCCGGATCTATCTCCTCGTCAAACTTGAAGTCGGTCCCAGTCCACCTCATTGGTAAGAAGTCGGCTAAAGAAAAGTTCACCTCCTTCTCGGTTGTGGTCTTGTCCTTAGTAACCGAATCGGCATCTGCATTAATCGGCTGCTCCACCTGGAGTTCGTTTTCCTGCTCTACATCGTCGGCAGGAGTGTGACCTGTTGTTTCTCGGTCTTCCATTTCTAAACTAAATCTGACGATGTCACGTTCGGCGCTATCCAGCGAAGCTAAATCTGCAGATGTCGGCCGTGGGTTATCCATTCCCCCAAGAATTACCACTCTTGGCCTCCGTATCAACGGAGAACCAGTGATCTCTGAGTCAGAGTCGGTGGCGATCGCTTTACCTTTCTGGGAACACCGGCGGATCGGAGAAGACATTTTCACCGGAATACAAGTATCTAGAGAGAGAAAGAAGAGAGAAGGCAGAGAAATCTGAGAAATACCTTTTGAAGATAAGCAGCAGGAGGATGCGGAAACAAACATTGAGGGGAACTTCTATAGATATCTCGGTGCGGAAGACGAGCAGTAGTCATGATTAGGTCTAGAACCCTATAGATTGTGACACGTGTCCCACTATCTCCGAATCTCGAGAGTATTACCTACTTTGAGCGACACGAAGTGGGAGGTGTGGGCTCGAGAAATAATAATATTAAATATAGATCGGAGACCAAGAACGAGATTGATGCTCAAACGAAAGGAAGCCGGAGACAGTCTACTACTACAAATATACCGAGAACACGGATGACCGAGATCACGCCTTAAATTGACCCAGTTAAAGAACTTAACCGAATAAACAGCCGTGACAGTATTTTCGATGAACTGGGGGGACTTATTGTTGGGGATAGATTACATCTACCCACATAG
>MU109877.1:0-13138 GCA_012274485.2 Sinapis alba | reverse complement strand
TTTTTTTTTTTTTTTTTTTTTTTTTTTTTTTTTTTTTTTTTTTTTTTTTTTTTTTTTTGATGTTGTACAAGTGAAGAAGGGAAAAGGTTGGTTAGATAAGATCATAGGTAGCGTGCTAAGACCATGTTTATTGGAGGTAACTTAACGTAAGGTTCTTAAATTTCGCTAAGAACCTCACGCTAAGATACCTCCAATAAACATGTCCTGGATGGCCGGACAACGTGCAACTACTTTATTTTAACTAGCTTACAGATTTCATAACTTTTTAAACTAATTAAGATAAACGATGATTCCTCTTTATGTTATCAAGGAAAAAGATAAATGTTGAACATGTAGCAATGTTAATTAAAAAGGAATTTTAAAATCATATATCAAAGTCTCAGAGTTGATCCTTTGTTTATAAGACATTGAAAAAGTCATTTTCTATCTTTTCTACGTTTTTTCTTATTATCAACGTTATTACACATGAGAGAGAGAAGTGAATGTGGCTTTTAAAATCTTAGCTTAATCCATGAGCCCAATTGCAAGATAAATACTTCTGACCCAGTGACTTATGTTTGGTTATCATGGACTATGATTGGCTCCTTTATCAATACTGGGCCAATACTTCTTTCTTATGCTTGCCTTTTGATTCTATAAGCTCTAACTAAAATGATGATCGTATAGGTGTTACTAGTGCCATGTCCTTCAGACTTATTGGGCTATAACTATTTTTAAACAAGATGAATTTTTCATTAATCTTTGTCTAGGATCAATTGTTTTCATTAAGCTTTGTCAAGGATCAGCCCTGGCCATGAGGTATCCATTGCTTCGGTTTCTTGTGTGTTTGTTTGTTTTATACATACACGTACTAGTGTTTTTAACTGTAAGCCGAATACACCATTAGTTTTAGTACTTTTATCACCCGGGCATAAAAGCTTTATCACAAATACCTTTGTCAATTAACTATGGAAGAATTCAAGTTTATCGGCTAATCCACCTCGAAGTATAAATAGATTTTAATAGATTATATGACGTGTAATAGATTATATACATGCATGCATCCTCTTGTTTCTTTCTGTGTTTATCATACAGAGCGAGAGAGCAGTGCACAAGGAATAAAAGTACAAACAAAGTGGAAAAAAATAGATTGGACAAACGCACCACATCGAAAAACAACCTATGAACTTATCCAAGAGTGGCAGTAATTGTTAGGAATGTGGGAATCAAATTCAATTTTATAATAGGAAAGGAATATTATATAATTTTATAAGTTGTGTTTCGAATATTTTTCCTTTTGTTATAACACAAAACCATATAGAGAGAGAGTGAATGAGCTGGGAAGCACGTGTGATGAGAGGATAGAGAAGCCCTTGCAACAACGACAGTGCAGGGTTGACCGGAGACAGTAGGGTCGTGTGGGTCGTGGAGACGCGTGTACCTCACTTCCTCTCCACTGAAGGACGACGTCGTTCAGATTTTATACTATTTCTGAATGGAGATTACTACAACATACTAAATTAATTTGTTTTCGTCTTCAGTGTTTACATTAGTGATTTGAATGATCTTTTCTTCTTTAGTAGTCAACGAATACACACCCCAGTTAACTATCCACACATATGGTAGTCTTTTGCTGTTTTAATTTTCTATCTTTTCATAGGATAAAAAGAAGAGAATAACACAGATGTTGCAATTTTGATACTGTAAAATAACTGATTGAAAATTTAGGTGAACAAAAAAACACAAACATAGTGAGACTTTATTATAAATTTTAAATACACGTAAATGCAAAACCATGTTGTCTAAGAACAGTATTATCATCAGTGAAAATTTTAACTATAATAACTTTCAAAAATAGAAATATAGGAAAAAGCAAATTTCATCTGAGATATTTAATTACTAGAACCCTTTTCTCCAAATGAAATTTTATGATTGGTTGATTTTTTAGTTATTTAAAACTTAATTATAAAACCTAATTATATTTAAATTATTATTAACATAATTTGTTCTTAAGAGTTTCTAAAACAATGAATGTGCTCTAGCCTTTAAAATATTATTAACTGTCTATGTATCAAGAGTTTGTCAATAAACTCTTTAGCCGTGAAATTAAAAAGTGAATTATTTTGATTGTTTCCACTAGTTTCTTCACTGTGAAATGATGGATGATACGTGTCGCGCAACTGAACGAATATTCCATGAGTCCATGACTTCCATTGGAGGTATAGTATTTTATAAATCATGCATTCATTGCCTAATTGATTCTCATAACACTAATACATCTACGTTAGTGTGTGAACTTACTACTAAGCTAATATATGTACCAAGGGCTAAAAGACAACTTATAATTATATCATAAATTCATACGTAATGTATAGGTGGAAAACGAGTTAGGGAGGAGAAGACGAAGCTGGACCAGCTTAGGAAGCAGAGGACGAAGCTGGACCAGCTTCGAAACACTCCTGTCTTTGTTCTTTGACCTTTGACTTGCTCCATTACCACATGCATAAGAGACTGTGTCAATTATTCTGAGATCTATTTATACGTTGGTTTTGGATGTACTACGGTTTAATAATAGAGTTTCCGAGTTTTGGTATCAAAGTTATATAACAAATTAACAACACGTCGTATTAGATCAAACACTAGTACACTGCCGCATCTTCATTGTTTTCTTTTATTTGTCAATTGTCTTTCCTCTAATCGCCTTTGATTTGTCATCAATCATTAATGTTACTAGAGCTTTTCACCGCGCTACGCGCGGTTAATACATTTTAGTTTATTAACTTTTCATTTTATTACTACATAAATTGTTTCGTTTAAGTTTGTATTTTTGTAAATATTTATGAGCTATATAATTTTCTTTAGTTTTTACTTTATTTTTTCTAGTAAATTTGAAATATGTATTTCTAAATATTTATATTATGTACACATATAATTTAATATTATCATATATATTTTCTATTTGTGAAACCGAATAATCACACTAAATAGAAGAATTGATTTGATATTTTTTTCTTTTCAGTTGTTATTCTCTTTTGACTTATACATAATATAATGATATATTTTATTGTATTTTTTTAATCTTCATTTTCAATTTGAGTAATGTCTATGAATCTGTCGAAGTAAATTCTTGTTAATAGTGTTATGGTGAATACTAATTTTTTTGCACTATTTTTATTAATTTTAAAATATGTCACATATGGTTAATTAATATAATTTTAAATTTTTATATGTTTTGGTATTAATGCGGTCACATAATTGATTTTTCTTTTTCCAATTTAATGTTTTTAATGTTGTGTCAAACATGTTCTATAGCAAATATGTTTGAGAAAAGTATCAAGCTGCTGTTTCAGATAATGTTGATGTTTAATAATATTCTCGAATATGCATGTAATGAATCCATACCATTTCCGCTTTTTTAGTTTCCAATGTTAATAAAATTAGAATATTAATTATACATGTATAATTATTTTTATTAATTAAGATTATTATAGCTTTATTAAAGTATACACAATATATATGTAGTGTATCCATATTTTAGGATTATTATCTGCAGGAAAATTATTTTGAAGTAAAAATTAGACAATATTTAAATTTTAAATTTTTAAATTTTCATTTCCAATAATAAACTATATAGTTATGAGAAATCGTACAGTTCAAAATTTAAGTGACATATAACTATATGTTACTATACAAAATATACAATTTAAGTCATAAATTTTCTAGACTAAACTCCAAGTTTATTTTCTTTATTTTTATTAGGATATTTGTAATCATAGAAATGATGTAACTTCACATGACTAAAATATTATTGTTTTCTAAAACCAGTTTATGAGAGCACACTACAAATGAAAAATAAAACACAAACCAAATATTAAAAAAAAGTTTTAAGTGAAAACTACCATCCATAACTTGATATATCATATAAACTAAACCATGACTCTCCAAATTAAGCAAAGCTTCTTGGCCACATAAAGATTCCACATTGCTATTTACACTCCTGATAAGAGATCTCTTCTTTACACAAAATTAAAGAAACTTAGAATCAAGTAATAAACAATTTTATTATTTAAAATGTGTATTACACAGTCTTTAGAACAAATTTAGATTAAGAGTATAAACACTCGTTTCACTTTTTTGGACAAAATAAACANTTTTTTGGACAAAATAAACACTCAATTCACAAACACAAAATATGAGTTTTAGCCTTTTAGGATGTGAAATCTGCACATATATCTAGAAGGGAAGCATCGAAGGTTTGGATATCTAAGGATGGTGCTCTTTTGATTTAGCATCTACCTTAGGCGAGAGGTTGTACCATGAAGTAGATCGTGGATCTTTGAGTACATCAAACACATGTGATCGGTCTCCTCCACCACCACTACTTTGTGATGCGATCCTTGAATTTTCCTTCAGCTTAATCTTCTCAAACATATACTGCTTTTCTGCCTCAGTCAACCTTTGTGTCATATAGTTACTTGCGCATTCCTCCTCAAACTTGTTCATTTTCGTAGTACAATCTTTACAACCTCTCAGCCTCCCATTATTCTTTGTTAGCTTTAAGCAGGAACATGTGTGCCTCTGATAGCTTCAGCTTCGCGATTCTCGCAAGCTCGTCTATATTAAGTTTCTTCTTATGCCTGACCGATACTTGCAACATTTCTTTGTTTTATACGCTTGTTCATTGAAAAATCTATATAAAAAAAAAGATAAAATCTTACTATACTAAACACTCCTTGATCTTTCTAAAGTGATTGAAAATGTAGATATTCATACAAAGAGTTCTCAGACATATAACCATCACAATAAACTAAGGCACTTGTTTCTGTAAAAGAATGAGTGAAACATTCTTTAAAGAATCTAGAGAAATTTAGAGAACCTCCACCACATACAGACTCCCCCTTAGCCCTTGGTTAATGAATCTGAGGTAAGA
Source organism: Sinapis alba (assembly GCA_012274485.2). Classification (NCBI taxonomy): domain Eukaryota; kingdom Viridiplantae; phylum Streptophyta; class Magnoliopsida; order Brassicales; family Brassicaceae; genus Sinapis; species Sinapis alba. Next base: position 8,229 of record MU109877.1, on the reverse strand, counting down.
AATAATCTAGTGCTTGTTTATCCTCTGAAACATGACATTGAAACAAACTATAATCAACCAAAGTTACACCTAAACCCAACAACATAGAGAAAGTGTTAGCAAAGAAGAACTCACCCAGACTTGCGCTTCTCTCTTGTTATGTGCAAGCGGGTATAATTTTTTGTGCAGGAAATGAAGCTATTGGCAGAAAATGGGAAAGTGAACATAAGGTTATATACAGATAGGACCATGCACGCACCTGAAACATGGTAGATGTCCACATGCCCAATTGCAATCCAAAAGAAGCATCAAATAAACTAAAATATCAAACAGGAAAATGGATGAGATTATGCTCCAGACCCGGAAAAAAACAAAGCCGTAAGATTTGAATACCCAATTGGATGGAGAATCAAACGCCGATATCATATGGGCCTTAACTCTATTTCTGCGTCTACCAAGTGTTGATGCTTTTGAGCTTGTTCACACTGTCTTCAAGCATAAATATGGAGAAAGAGAGGTAGATGAAACGAAACAATTACTATACACTAAAGAAGAGGATTGATGAAGGAGAAGATTAGAAACGGAGGAGGAATTCGAAAGGGGGAGGCAGAGGAGACCAAAAATCGAGTGAGAAAGCTTTGTGTCGTACAGTTTTACGCCTAGGGTTTGTATCGGGTTCCTTTCTCGGGTGGGGATAAACGATGGGCAAGAAAGATTAATACAGTTTTTGGTGTAGCCCACTATATTGTGGCCCAATCGTTTTTTAAAACAATGTCGATGAGCCCACACGGAATTGAATCGGACCACCAGCTCCCGGGCTTTATAGAATATAAATGAAAGCATGCTGACTTGGCCTAATAAAATGTTGTGATTGGGGGATTTTCCAATCCCATGTGGCACACCTAAAATCTCTTGATATCAACCTTTTAGTAGTATATAGATATTCATAGCTACATCTACATTCACCTCACTAAATACGTTCAAATATGTGCACATGATTCTGGTTTGTTTTTGTTATTATAAGAATCAAAGGTAATAGGTATTATATTCATCCGCTATATATAAATCAAATTGTTTTGTTTTGTTTGGCATAGATTTTAAATCCTCTAAATCATAAGATCATCATTATCTCCGGTTTTTTAACCGGAGTTCTTTCGGATAAGAGATGGTTCTTAGTTTTTCTTAGTTTCTAAGAATCATCTCTTAAATAAAAGATACAATAGCCGTCTCTTAACTGGAAAATGTAAAAATAAAATAAAAAGAATGTCAAATCATGAGTTAAGAACTCCGGCTCTAAGCATAGAGATCTTAATCATAATATATCTTTTGATATAAATATACATATGTAAACCGACTATTTCGATATTTGAATTACAATTTCAAATTACATAATCTTGAAACGTTTTAAACAATATCAGAATCGTATTTCTATATATGGTGATTTCGAACATTATTATTTGTACTAAAACAATATTTAGAATTTGACAAGAGTAAACGGGTTTTTATATTTAAATTAATTGCACAGCATTGCTAAATTTAAATTCTCTTTTGCAATAAGAGATTCTTTGTTTCACCGGGAGAGGATCCAATGCATATGACTGCCAAAGCATTCAACAGAAAGTAACAAAAACAAAAATACATAAAAGTTTGGGCAATTCTCTTAAATAGCCTTTTTAAGTTTTTGTCACAAAAATAGTCCTAAAAAATAAAATGACCAAAATATATTTTTTTTTTTTTGAAATTTGATTTTTTTTAATTTTTTTTTTGAAATTTGAAACACTAATCCCAAACCCACCCCTTAACTCTAAACCCTAAAGTGCAAATTAGTTAACCCTAGGGGTATAAATGCATATAAATGATTTTTTTAGCTTCTAAAAAAAACATTTTGGTCATTCTCTTCCTTAAAAACTATTTTTGTGACAAACAAACTAAAAGAGGCTATCCAAAGGAATTTCTCTAAAAGTTTCTCAGTTGTTCCCATGAGAACAATGCAATGACAGACCGGAAGATTCTGCCCCTTTGTTGTTCATCACTTTCTTGTCTGCACATAAACTAAAGTAAAATTTATAAAGAATAAATCAAAATCAGAAGAATTTGATCAGAAATATTAAGGTCCAAGTCCACCTCACGAGTTTATTTTGATTTCACTGCATTTGTCGTGTAATATATGTCTTCATTCAATAATTTCTTTTAGACAAACAAAACCCTCCACTGACAAAAATTAAAATTCATTTATTTACTCATTCTTTCGGTATCTAGAGAGTATCTCTACACATTGTGTCGTGAGAAACAAGATTTGGTTTCACAAAATGTGATTATGTTAGCTAGTTTCTTTTGAATTGATAGCAGTAATTTTGAAGGCAACTTTTACAAAAGTCTCAATAAAGTTATCGTTGAAGTTTCTATCCTACTTAACGCCAACATATAAAACATATCTTAAAGTTCACTACTTTGAATGTTTGTAAATAATTGGGTGGAGTCTACATACTAAAGTGCCATATCAAATCGATTCTATGGTTTCGACTTTCGATTCTCAACTACTACTAATATAGCTAGCTAGTCTATGAGATAAAAGTTACTAACTAGTAACTAGTTTTTGACTCAGGTAAGCTGGAGACTAGAGAATAGCTAATATTCTATGACTTTTTTCGTCACTAGTTTTGTAGAATTATGTGTTACTAAGACTTCGAAATAAAAATAGTTTTTCATTATGAAGAAAAATGAAAATAAAAACCACAAAATCAATGAACAAACTGAGATAAGCAAGGGAAAAATCAATTCCCATTCGCCTTTGAATTTTTAGATGTTTCTGAACATTATTTTGTTTTATGTCGTTAAATTAGGTGCTTTGTCTTTATAATTTCTCTTTCTTGAGAAATCTTGTAGTTGAGGAAATGGAAAAGTAGTTGGACAATTAAACGAAAGAAATTCAAGATTTACCACAGAATAACTCTAGGGTATTAGAAATCTAGGTTAAAACTCTTAATTGAGATGATAAGTCTAAGTTGTATTGTGATTAATAGTCCTCGGTATATTATCCGAAATCTAAAAACCGAACCGAAACCGAAGCGAAAACTGAACGAACATCCAAATATTTTAAATTTGTTAAAATATTAATTATTTCGAATTTTAATATATATAAAATATAATTTATAAATAATTTTTTTAAAAAACCTGAATTATCTGAATTAACCAAATATGTTTTTGGTTATTTTGGGTTTAACTCGACTTTTGGGTTTTAAACTCGAACCAAACCCGAATTATTTATAATTCGGTTCAACTTCGGATTTTATAAAAAAATAACTTAAATCTAACACTATTTGAATTAAACCGATCCAAAAAATGTCCGATTCCTAAACAGTCTCTAAATACTCTAATCCGAATAACATGAAAATCGAATACACTGATCTGATCCGAACCGAAAATTAGTGAAAGTTGCTGCTGAGAAAATAAAATAAAAATGAAGGCATTGATAGAGAGAGATAGGTGCAAAAAGAAGTGGGGTTATATTAGAATACGTGAATCAGAAATGAGTCAAAGTTTTTGCCGTAAAAGAAAAAAACAGTCAAGGCTTTTAAATTTGGTTGTATTATTATGGCTGGGTGGTGTGATTATCACGGGTCCTTGATGTTAACACAAGTAAGTGGACGTTGTCTTCTCTGGGACCTTCTTCGTTCCTAGTCGTTCGCAATTCACTGATTTAGTTTGACCAAATTATAATCGATCCGAGATCTGATTTTTAATACACACATCAGTGTTTTGGTGGTTGTCTGTACTGATTAAAAGCGATCGAAACTTGCGACTGAAAAAAGTTTGTTATGTCATGATTATTCATAATTGAGATTTCTAGATTACACAAACGTTAAACTCGTATATTATGGAAAAATATTAACAGATATTTTACCATTAAATGTTAATATTGTATTGTTTTAAGAGAAATTCCCTTAGATAACTTTGTCACAAAAATAGTTTTTAAGAAAGAAAATGACTAAAATTTTTTGTTAGAAGCTAAAAAATTCATTTATATGCATTTATACCTTTAGGGTTAACTAATTTGGACTTTAGGGTTTAGAGTTAAGGGGTGGGTTTGGGGTTAGAGTTTCAAATTTCAAAAAAAAAAAAAAAACCAAAATTTCAAAAAAAAAAGTCTATTTTGGTCATTTTAATTTTTGAGGGCTATTTTCTGACAAAAATTTAAAAAGACTATTTAAGAGAATTGTGATTGTTTTAATTGCTCTCTATCCATCCATGCAGTGAACTGAAATTTTCCTGCAACATGTATTTTTTTTGGCAACATGTTTGTTATGTAATAAAAGAAAAACAAAACAATATTTCAATGGCATCTGGATTCTCTTATTATTGTTTTACATGGATTTGATGATTTCCAAAAAATTATCTATGCGTAAGATTATCAAAAGATACAACTACTACCATTGCCAAGTGGTATATTATGTTTTCAGTAAAATCTGGAGCTAATGGGAAAAAATTAAAATCAAAATTGATGGAAATGAATTTGATACGTAGGTTTTGGTAATATCATAATTTCAGCATTTCAGAACTATTGTTGAAAGCATAGGTTTCTTATGCAGTGTAAAAATTATAGGTCCATGCAAAAAGTGCTATCCATTCACATAATTCGCATCAGAGAAAGATCATATAAGAAGGAAAATAATAGAGTTTGAATAAGACTATTCTACGAAAAAATATCATCAATTTCACTTTGTTCAATATATTGTTTCACTGTATGGTGCACATATCTATATATGTAATAATTTATTTTTTTGAAAATTGTATATATTAACCTTTGTAACATCAATTCACTCAATTATTGCCCCCCCCCCCCCAAAAAAAAAAATCTTTCCAAAGATTAATTAGAGTACTTCCACCATTCTCATCTCTAATAACAAGAAAATAATGAGTGGTGTTCGAAACAAACAAGAAAATAATAAGTAATTTATAAATGGTGTTTCAAAAAAAAAAAGAGTAATTGTAGATAAAATATATAATAAAAATGTATATATATCTTCAAAATGAATTATGCAAATCAAATGCATACTGAAATGCATTTGAATAGTTAGATAAACTTTCAACCTCTCAAATAATGAAAGTGAATATGTTTTTTTGGTCATCCAAGTTCTATTTTAACTGAAACCAGCCATTATACAGGTTAATACAATAACTTTATTTTCTATGCTACTATATTTTTTGGACGTATAATAAACACACAAATACACTCTGTAAGATAATCATAATACATAATTGTATATCATTCACATAAGCCTTAAGCTTCACTTTTAAGATGCCACCACCTTTTCCCCTTAAGATATATATTACGTAGATGGCATCTTATTCTCAATGATGTTTAATTAAAATTTAAACATATTTAAATTAAAATTCCAGCAGTTTTTTTACAACGTTATAAATGGCACACGTGTGGGCTCAGCTCACAGCCAGATCAGGTTACCTTCCTTCTTCTTCTTCTTATTCCTCATACTCTCACGACACTCTTACCTTCTTCTTCTCTCTGAACGCTTAAATGCCGAGAAGTTTAGAGCCGTTGGATCTTGGAATCCAAATACCGTACCATTTCAGGTGTCCAATCTCACTAGAACTGATGCGTGACCCAGTCACCGTCTGCACCGGTCAAACCTACGACCGAGCCAGCATCGAGTCATGGGTCACCACCGGTAACAACACCACGTGTCCAGTCACACGCGCTCCTTTGTCTGACTTCACACTCATCCCAAACCACACTCTCCGCCGTCTCATCCAAGAATGGTGCGTCGCTAACCGCTCCAACGGCGTCGAGCGTATCCCTACTCCCAAACAGCCAGCTGACCCCACCTCCGTTCGAGCTCTTCTCAGCCAAGCCTCCGCCACGTCGGGAACTCACGTCTCTGCTCGCTCACGCGCCGCTGCTATCCGTCGTCTACGTGGCTTCGCACGAGACTCCGAGAAGAACCGCGTTTTGATCGCCGCGCATAACGCTAAAGAGATTCTGATTAGGATTTTGTTCTCCGACGACGCCGATTCTCCCGAGTTGGTCTCCGAATCGCTGGCTCTTCTCGTTATGTTCCCGATGACGGAGCACGATCAGTGCGTTTATATCGCTTCGGATCCGGGTCGGGTCGAGTTTTTAACCCGGTTACTGTTCGATTCCTCGGTGGAGACACGTGTCAACGCCGCAGCGTTGATCGAGATGGTGTTGACGGGATCGAAAGGAACGGTTTCGAATTACGAATCCGTTTTCGAAGGAGTTCTCGATCTTCTACGCAATCCGGCTTCCTCGTACCCACGGCGAGCTCTCAAGATCGGAATCAAAGCGCTGTTCGCGCTCTGCCTCTCGAAACACACGCGACACATCGCCGTCTCCGCCGGCGCGCCGGAGATTCTGATCGACAGACTCGCGGCGGGGTTAGACAGGTGCGACACGGAACGAGCTTTAGCGACGGTGGAGATTCTCTGCCGATCTCCGGAGGGATGCGCGGCGTTCGGCGAGCACGCTCTGACGGTGCCGGTTCTTGTGAAAACGATTCTGAGAGTTTCGGATCGCGCGACGGAGTACGCGGCGGGGGCGTTGCTGGCGCTTTGCACGGCGGAGGAGAGGTGGAGAGACGAGGCGGCGGCGGCGGGAGTGGTGGTGCAGTTGTTGTTGATGGTGCAGAGTGAGTGTACGGAGAGGGCGAAGAAGAAAGCACAGAAGCTACTGAAGCTTCTGAGGGACTCGTGGCCTGACTACTCCTTCGCTAACTCCGATGATTTCGCCTGCAGCGAAGTGGTCCCCTTTTGATTTTTTTAAATTGGTAATTATTGTTTTTTTTAAAAAAAAAAGTAGAAGGAAAATGAATATGGAATGTAGTCATTTCTTTATGTGTATTTTGATGAAAAAATGTGAATTAAGAAAAGAAAATACAGAAGTTTTGATGAGCATAAGTTAGGTTTTATGCATTATACTGAAGTGTATGTCACTAATGTCTCTTCATTTTGATTGGCTTTTTGAGTTGGGAAAAGTTGTTAAAAAGCAAATGGAAGATATATGCTAAAGTCTTTAAAGTTATCCTTTCGTTTTCCTCTTTTAGTCTAAAGGCTAGTCAACTTTCTGCATTACAGATATTAAAACAGGTTGTTCAGATTTAACCTATTGAGTGCTGTGACTTTGCAATGAAATGTCATTATATTGTATTTTCTGATTTATATGTGAAGCTCTTGTTAATTTATTGTGTTTCTAGCATACTTTTCTTCCTTATAGTATTTGTTAATATTTCAGTTAACATTATTTGATGGACCCATAAACACTATGGTTAAAAATCAATGATTCGGCTACATGGTCAAACTCACAAAATATTCAATATTGATGATGGCTTGTTGTTTCATTATCGTTTTGAAAAGAGGAACCACAATTCAAACTGGGCTATTACATGGGCTGTAATTTATAGAGTAAGTCTTAGAGGAAACTCAGTTTGGTTTCCAGGTTTATTATAGTAGTTTTAGAGGAAAAAACAGTTTGGTCTAATTGTTTAAGAAAATGAATAGGGAAGCTATTAGTGACCAAAGCCATATATGTAATCAAAGATTAGAACGACATTGAAATTCTAAGCTGTATATATATGTAGTTCATCAAGAACATAGCCAATCAAAGAATTGCTAATGAAACCAGATTAAAAAAAAAAGATAATTTCTACTGTTTCAAAATTTTCACCTTTGATAGACAAATGGAACCAGAACTAGGAAGGAAGACTCAGCTCTCTACTGGTTTTGTCGACTTTTGACCCACTGGTAAATCATCAATCCAGTCTCCATAGATTCGATTAATCTTCTTGGAGTCACTCCACTTGAGCAAACACTTCTTTCGTCTCCCTTCATCGTTAAGACCAGAAGAAGAATCTGTTGTTACTACTTGTGCTGCATTCTGTTTCATTGCAAATGCTTCGTTTCCAGGCACCACCGTTTGTTTACTCAACGACCCTACTCGATTTACAGCTTCTCCATCAACCCTTCCAGAGTGATGCAGAAGCTCTGTAGCAACCAAATCAGAAACACAATATCATCATCATCATCATCACACACAATCCACAGGACTAGCAAGGCTATACAAAGGATGAAAACATACCTGCTTGGCCATGAGCAAAGTGGCAGTTATCTCCAAAAGGACACTGACCATTCTCAAACTTCATACATATCCTAGTCTTCCAGTACACAGTCTTGACAACACCACCATTGTTCAACGGTGCAGGTACAGGGATGCCTCCT
>MU109868.1:0-13005 GCA_012274485.2 Sinapis alba | reverse complement strand
CTGCAGTCCCTGGAATGGTGTCCATTCATCCCACACCGGAAGCATACACCACCACGAGCTTCCATGGGCAGACCTTGCCTCCCATTAGGGCAGTACCTCTTGACGTGTCCTACTTGGCCGCATTGGTAGCACACCTTTTGCCAACACTCTCCTGTGTGGCTCCGTCTACACTTCCCACATACTTGCTTTAACGGGTCGGTCTCTATGGCATTAATGGTGTCATGGTTTCTCTTCACGCCATTAGCATGTGCTGCCTGGTTTAGCTTGCGTTCTTCTTCCAACCCAACTTCCTGTTCAGCAGCCTTTTCAATCAATTCATGGATGTCGCGGTAATCCTGTATGTTACAACTATTCTTCAGTTCAATTCTCATCCCCTTTAGAAATCGGCGTATCAGTTCTCTTTCACTCAAGTAGTGGCCTGCAAACCTCCTTAGGCGATTGAACTCATCCCCGTACTCCCTTACACTCCTGGTCCCCTGACGGATGTCTTGGAACCTTCCTTCCATCTGTTCCACAGCTTCCATGGGAAAATACTTCCTGTTGAAAGCGCTTAGGAAGTCTTCCCAGGTTATCTCTGGTATCCCACCAGTTCTTTCCACCTCTTCTTCCCACCACACGAGGGCGTCGTCCTTGAGGTGATGAACAGCTAGGTCCTTACGGTACTCCAAGGGACACCGAGCTGAGACAAAGTTTCTTTCCAGTTGACGCTTCCAATTATCAGCAGCAATCGCGTCCGCTTTCCCGCTGAAGAACCCCATTTGCATGTCCTTCATATGCCTCATCATGTCCCAGTAGGTGGGTCCTTGGACGTGGGTCGGCGCGACGGCCACTGGAGGGGGTGGTGGTGGTGGCGGGTTCCCTGCCACGCCTGGGGGTATGGGTACGGCTCCAGCCTCTGTTGCCACACCACCATTGGGCAATTGCCCACCATAAGCCTCCCGGTACCTTCGTAGTTCTTCCAGTACAGCCTCGTTCACCGCAACTTGCCCCATGGCGGCATTCCCATTTCCAGGCGCGGCAACACTTCGGCTTTCCGTCTCGCTAGAGGCCTGGGAAGCAGTTCTAGCAGCTCGTCGTGCCGCTCGCTGGGCAGTGGTGGTTGGTTGCACGACTCTGGCGTTCCTGGGAGGCATCCTGCGACCATGGGAGACGTATTAGTCCTGAATCGACTCGAGATGTTAACTTACCGAGCCAGCTAGGAGTTTCGGTCTGAGTGGTGCATTTTTTTCCCAATTCCCGACAAAACAAAACCCTTTTTAAGAAACCTTTGTTAAAACGTTTAACACTCACTTCTAATTACTCTTACTACACACCTACCCATCCGGGACAGCACCAGGTGGGTTTAACCCCCGCTCTGATACCAATTGTAACATCCCTGTCCCTAGGATCTTACTTGTAACCTCATCCCAATCACATTTCTTTCAAACACTTTTATTATGAAAACCGAAATGTCTTACAGACCACCAAATTCAAACGTAACATCGAAAAACACCAACAAAATCCTTGAAAAATACGAGAATAATTCAAATAAAACCCAAACCCTTGCACCATACAAACTTCTACTCCTGCGCTCGCTCGGCCGCACCTGAAAAGAGAGGGGTGAGTATGGTTTACTCAGTGAGGGTGGGTTATACAAACCCACAAACTTATTTCAAACCACATAACACAACAAACACAAGTCACAAGCTAATAAAGTCTAGCATACGACAAACAACAATCAATCTAGATCTCTAGGACTTATCGCACGCTCATAGNGTGAACGCATCAATAACAAACGATTTGCTTTTAATATATAGAGGACTAAGTTTAGGTGCATGAACCAATTATGTTTTTATTCGATCACATGGGGAATTTAATACTAGCTGTGACAGCTATATGAGCTCTACTTCTTATAGTAATTCTATATAGCTACCTACTAAAGAATTACAAGACTTATTGCCTATAAATATCGACATATCTCTTGTTTTCATTATTCATCAGAGATTCCTTTCAATATTCTCTCTGGAAAACTTTTGCACAAAAATGTTTACTCTAAAGAACTTTTTCGTGATAGTAACAATAATCATTTGTGAGTTACAAATCTCGAATGGTTCTGTGAGTTTGACAATAAAAAAAGGAAGTAATGTTAATGAAGGAGTGGTGATCAGTTTGACAAATTTTAAGGGTTTGATATTTTATGGGGAAATTAGTATTGGTACTCCACCACAAAAGTTTAATGTAGTATTCGACACTGGAAGTTCTAATTTTTGGATTCCTTCGATGGAGTGGCCTACTAAAACTCTCTATCAACACCAAAAGTTCAACACCAAAGGATCCAAGACGTACACTGCGAAATATGACAAGACCGATAAACATAAAAGTATCATTCTTTACTCTGGAGATGATATTGTTTTATATTTTTAATATAAGTTTCTTTTATCTTATATGTTGCCATTAATTTGCCAATCACACAGTTTTTCTCTCGTCATTCAACCGTAAATTAGTTTTTTTTTCTATCTCATCTTCGACTAATCATCAAAATCTCTCGTTTTGCAGGAAAAATAAACGTAGATATTATATATAAAAAGGGTGCGCTGAAAGGTACCCTATCCCAAGATAATCTCATGCTCGGTGGGATTATTCTTGAGGCGCAAGATTTCTTTGTAGGGTTTGAACCAAATGATGACGACGTTAAAAACTTCAAATTCGATGGAGTACTAGGACTGGGATTGCCATCTCTGAAGTATCCTGGAACGGTCACAGTGTTGGAGAATCTGGTGAATAAGAAATTAATAAGCAAACACATTTTCTCTATATGGATGACTTCTCGCAAGGGAGATGGAGAAGCTGGTCAGATAATTTTTGGTGGACTCAACAAAGCACACTTCCTTGGCGAACATGTCTATGTTCCTGTATTGGGGAGAGGCTTTTGGAACTTTTCAATGTCTCAAATTTCCGTTGGTGGAAGTGATATGAAAGTTTGTGTTCCACAATGCTTTGCATTTGTGGATGCTGGGGCGACAGACATTCATGGTCCAAAGGTATGAGAAATTATGTTTTAGTTCGTATAAACATGCAGTACTTCAGTTTATATTGTATGTTAAATTCTGTTTCTCTGATGTGTAGGTCGAAATCGATAAGATTTATACAAAACTTGGTACGACAAAGAACCAAATTGCATGCTCCAAGGTTAAAAAGTTGCCGGTGATCTCCTTCGTAGTTGGAGGAAAGAGTTTTTCCATCTCTGGAAAAAATGTAAGATCCTAATTCTCTATACTTTTAGTTGTTTATATCTCGCCATTTTCTTGACATATATATATATATTATTTTGAAGTACGCATACGAAGACGTTGATGCAAGGGGTGCAAAAATATGCCGCCTTCGTTTGTTGGTGGGGAAAGAGGACGACGGCTGGTAAGTTATAACGTTGTTGAACTAAATATTTCTCCTACTAATTCTATAAAAGTTATAAGCTAACCATTGGATTTGGATTTGAATTTAGGACTTTGGGTATGGCGTTCATGGAATCTGTCCATACGGTTTTCGATTTACAAGATTTCAATAAGCCAAAGATCGGTTTTGCTAAAGCAGCACCATAAGCACACGGAGACCAAAGAAGAAAAAAATAGCTATAAAAAATAATACTTAATTCGGATTGTTGTTTCTCGTGTTAATGACGCTTAGTTAAGTTATACTATTAAAGTTTATGAAGATGACACATAAGCATTAATTAAAATGAATTATCTTTCTTTTCATTTCATTGTTTTGAATGAATTATCTATCATCTTTATATATACTCAAAACGAACTTACATAATTAATCACTTTATATGTACAATTTAGATTAGTTATAAACTTTGTTTCAATGGCTATTCCATGTAACTTGACAAGCTTGACCACCAAGTTGTAACGTGTTCAGCAATTTTGGTTAACAAACAACGGTCTAGAGTCTCGTAGACACATCCAAAACCATTTAAAACGTCAACGATATTCCTCTGCATCTCTCCTACGTCTTTATAAGACAAATACTTTTTCGCTAATTCAGTACTTATGAAATTATAGAAACTGAAATCCATTTTCATCATCATCTACTATATCCTATCGATAAATAAATGAACTGTGACCCTTCGTTCATTAAATAAGAGATTTTCTGGTGGAAGATTTTTCATATTACTTTTATTGTTATAAAAATATGTTTTTAGATCTATAACAAAATCAGCTACATATTCCTAGAGCCTAACTGTTTGCTATGCATAATATATTTAAATAATATGTTATTAAATAAAGAGATATAAATAATAACAAAATTTATCTATTTTTATTCATTTCGGTTTTGGTAGAATAACTATGTGAGAAAATATTATAACAATTAATTTGAATTATAGATTTTTCAGGTTCTACTGTTTTATTGTACTTGATCTTTGTCTGAATATGTAATTCTTTCTATTTATTTCTTTTATGTAAGTTTTTTGTATTCTTGCCAGAAACTTTTGAAATACAAAAATACTGAAAAATATTATACGATTTAAATATTTTGTGACACTCTATGAAAAATAAGTTTTGTGAAGTTCGCCTACATTTTATTATATGTTCCTCTCTAACTATAAACTATATGTTTTGTTCTTGTTTCTTTGGATTTGTAAAAAAAATGCAACTAAAAGTATTATAAGAAGTCAACCAGGTGAAGTGCAAATAGAAAAAGTAAAAATAGAGAAAATGAACCGAAATAATGGTTTGGTGTTTTTAATTTATTTCCTTAAAAATAACTTAACTTTTTAATAATTTTGATACTTTTACTTCTTTAAATTATATTAAAATTTAGTTATAGTTAAAGGAAAGTATTTCCTTTGTCTTCTTTAGCCATCCGAGGAGTCCGGCCCGGCACTGAAAAAAACTAGCAAGGAAAAGTACATCGGCATAAATGCTCTCCGCCAAAATTATCACACTCGCAACTAGAAGACTTATTCCCTTTACCTCTTTTCTTAACAAAGTCCATGATGCACTCTTATTTCCATCAGAGCCGCATCCACCAACAAATATATCCTTCATGTATGTTAAGATGCTTTGATATCTTATTATGATGAAGTGATTACAATATATATAGGAACCATTAGAGGTTATGAGTCTAGGTCTAGAATAATTACAATTATATCATTTCCATATATATATATCTATGATTCGCCCTCTCAAGATGGCGGGACTTTAATGACTCCAAGCTTGAGAATGAGTTCTTAAAATCTTGGTTTTGGCTACGGTTTGGTCTGAGTGTCTGCAAGCTTGTCACGAGTTAAAACATTAGTGACACGGATTTTTCCAGCTTGGGTGTTTTCCCTGATGAAATGGAAGTCAATCTCCAAGTGCTTCATACGAGATTAGCAGAGAGATGAGTGGCACCGATGTTGTCAGAGTATATGACAGGAGCAGCAAGTAATCTGACAGGCAAATCAGTGAGAAGAGATGGGATCCAACATATCTCAGATGCAGCATTGGCGACCGCACGGTATTCAGCCTTTGTAGATGATCTTGCAACTCCTGTTTGCTTCTTAGAGAACCATGAAGTAGGAGTTTCACCGAGGTAAATTACATAAGCGTTGGAGGAGACAAAGTCATCAGTATCATTTGCCAATCGGCGTTAGAGAAGCCNTGTAGATGATCTTGCAACTCCTGTTTGCTTCTTAGAGAACCATGAAGTAGGAGTTTCACCGAGGTAAATTACATAAGCGTTGGAGGAGACAAAGTCATCAGTATCATTTGCCAATCGGCGTTAGAGAAGCCATGAAGATCCAGTGGAGTTCCGCGACGAATGTAGATGCCATGTGATGGCGTTCTGACAAGATAGCGAAGAATTCGCTTTGCGGCACTCCAATACATGTATGTTGGCTGATGCATAAATTGAGAGAGTATGTTAACGGCGAAGGCAATATCAGGTCAAGTAAAGGTGATATATTGCAGACTTCGAATTGCGACTCTGTATTCTCGAGGATTGTCGAGTCTGGAACCGGAGGTAAGAGACAGCTTAGGCGTTGGAGACATAGGTGTTGTAACTGTAGAAGCCGGAAAACCGAATTGATATAAACGATATAAATAAAACAATATTAAGGAAAGTAACAGATCAAAAGACGAAATGAAACCGATAAGAAAACGTTTTTCAAAAACGAACATGGAGGCGAGATATGATCTCTTTCCTTAACTCTAAGTATTCGCTCCGTAGTGAGACAGAACTGTACGAATATTGAATCCCAGGATACAACCATGTAAGACGAAATCACAATTCACTTGTGATCGTCTCGACGAACTATAGAATCTATGAAACACTCTCAAGCTTATTAACTTAAGCTAAGGGATTTTGCTCTGTTGGTTTTCAATGTGAAAGTGTGTGAAATGAGAGAAGAGGAGACAGATTATTTAAGGAGGAGTCAATGAGCGGTTTTTCGAAACTAAGCAAAAATATCTCGGAGGTCTTGGGAGTTATGCGTTGAGAAACTTTCTCCGCAAGATCTCTCCTCTGTTGACTCATTCTGATCCATTTCGAACAGATAAACTTTGTGTCGTTTTTAAATTAACTACACGTCGTTTATACACAAATGTCATGCTGTTTTTTGGAAATAAAATGGCAAAACGTTGAGCTTAATTGGGCCCAAAAAGAACATCTTTTAGTGGCCTTAAAACCATATTCTCCCAAGCCCAAGCCCAAACCCAAGCCCAAGCCCAAGCCCACGCCCACGCCAAGTCAGGCCGAACGGCGGAGGCAGCGGCGTGCGCGTGGGGAGTCCTCTCTTCCCATGAGCCATTTACACCCTCATAACACAAAGGCATATATATATATATATATATATATATATATATACTACACTCTTTTACTCAATTTTCCCAATGTGGGACTTTGAGATACACACAAATGACATAATTTATGGGTTGTATCACATCAGGCCCAGTCATTCATTATTCACTTAATTATAAAAGCCCATATGCTTTAAATTTGATCCAATAATCTCCACATGAAAAGAAATAACTCTAAACATATGCAGACTAAATACAGATTCAATAGACTCTAGTTACTAAACTTAAACTAATCCTGTCTAGATAGACAAACTTATCGAGAGTGTTTGCGAAAAGTTCACTATGTTTGAGTTGGTGGCAGTTTTAAGCCTTGAACCACTCATAGTTAATATATGTCGGGTTTACTTTACCAGAAGGTGAACATGCTCTTACTTTACTTTTATATTAGAACTTGCAACTATTCTTTTTCTTTTATTTTGGCTAAGTGAATTTGTTATTCTTCTATGATATAGACAACTTTTAAATTTCAGAGAAGACCTTTGAGAAGCTTTATATAAACAAAGTTAGATGTCTGAAAATCATGATATGCAAAATAATCAGACAATTTGAAATTTGAATCATAATGCTAAAAGTTTGCATCTCTGAATGTCAAAGTTTGAAAGGCTAGTCTTTAAGTTTCGCACATGCAAAGATCAATACATATATAAAACTATAACAAACCCTCAAAGCGCAATAGTTACCTTTGCCTTCCCTTTCCTTAGCTTAAAATCTAAAACATCCATGCACGGAGGTGGTTCGATCCAAAGACTCTCAACAAAGTTTGGTTCATCCAGCCTTTGTGAAACTATCAATGGTTTTAGAAGCCTACCTTCACGAAACGAGTAGAATTCACATTGCATTCTGTCTGAACAATACTTGGCTAAATAGACACGGTTCCTCATCCCTAAAACATCCATTCTCGCATCAGAGGAGAAGCGACTTGCAAAGATTGTTAAGCCGTCAAGAGTAGTAGCACTACTTATCTCCTCCCATTTCGAAGAAACTAATTTATACACCATTTGTGTAACGCTACGAGATGAATGCATGAGAAAGAGCTCTCCCTTCTGCTCCATCAAGTAAACATTCTTCGCTTGATACAAGGATTCATCCCAGGCTTGATGAATGAGTGTGCGGGAAGCTGGGTCAAAGTCAAATAAAATTCCTCCCGTAAAATAAAAAAAGTGACCATTGGCATAGACGACGTTGCTATGCATAAAGGGGTCAAAATCAAGGGAGAAAGGAAACTCCAAAGTAATCCACTCAGTTGCTCCAGGATAGCAAATGCCGATGGACAAGCGATATTGCAACGCAAAGTTTAACGAGACTGAGACACAAGTACCCGATGTTGGGGCAGAAGAGAAAGCAACCTTCTGTATGTGAATGTTACACTTTGGCAATGTAATGAGCTCCTGAGTGTACGGATTGAAGAAGAACAACTCCACGAAGCTTGATCTGCGCATAAGCAACCAGCCATCTTTCGAGTAACAAACGAAGCTTCCAGCCATCTGGGGAAGATTCAGTGTGTACCTTTTCCAATGTAAAGGATCGAAGAGATCAATCAAGCTGCCACAGAAAGGAATGGAGATAATCCATGGATGCTTTCCAACAACCCGAACATACTCAGCGGCTTTACCCCATGCCTTGCAGACAGCAGATGCAATAATGTTGTCTTTTAACAAAAGATATGACAGTATCAATTCCAAAAGGCATGTTGGAAGGTCAGAAAATGTGGGAACCGATTTGCTCCAACTCCCATTGTTGTTGTTGACATTATCCTTCGATCTATATACATTTAGATAAACAACGTTAACCCAACGAACTTATATATATATATATATATGGGGTTGCTTTTGGAACCATAGCACATGAAAATATTTTTAGATTACAAAGACTGGCGAAGCCAATAAGAAGAATGAGGGTGCACATGCACCCATAATTTTTTTGAAAAACTAGTTTATTTCTTCACTAATGTTTATATGCGTCCACTAAATTTTTTAATTTTACACACTTGTCCACCCAGTAATATTCACTTCTAGATTCGCTCCTTCTCTCAAACTGAAAGTGATCGTTTAAGACACTCACTAGCAGTTATGACATGCATCAGAACAATAAATCCTACAAGTTTCTACAAAACCCTAATATTTCAAATTGGGAGTTTTTATTTTTAAGGTAAACATTAGCCACAAACTCCATTATGAGGTATCTCACCTCTAGCTTAATCATGTACGTATGCTAAATTTTCAGGGGAAATAAATGTGCCTTTTACTGTTTTTTATGTAGCCGTAAAAGCCCTAGCTGTTTTAGTGGTCACGAACTCTAATTAAAATTGTGGATAAAGCTTAACTCCTAAAATCAAGAGATATTTCTTAACAATGGTGAAACTAAATCTAAAATTTCAATTCAGATTCAACCGAATTTAACAAACAACACAATCTATTTACTTCCTCAAAGCCTGACAATATTATGTTAGATTGTGAGACACGAAGATTATGCATCAGTAACTTCACAGGAACCTTCATTTTCAATCTGATATTATTGAGAGAGAAAGAGTGTGTGTGAGAAAGAGAGAGATAACTCACAAGATATGCTTTCCTCTTCGACCAGTCATCTTGAATCCTTGATTTGCGGCGATAAGATAAAATGACAGAAGAATGTTTTATGACAAGTAGTAATAATTATTTATAATAGGCCCAAACGGCAGCTCTGGAGTTCTGTAACGCCAACGCAACCTTGGAAGTACTACACATTATTTCAGAACTTAAGTTTTTTTTGGTCAACAGAATTTATTTTTTTTACCAACAACAAATACATATATATATATATATATGGTCAACATAATTTATTTTCTTACAAACAACAAACACACACACACACAGATATATATATATATAATTTAGAAAGGGAATTAAACCTTAGTTTTGAGATACTAAATAATTTAATAAGATAACTTATACATTATTTCAGAATTTAAGTTTTTTTGGTCAACATAATTTAATTTTCTTACAAACAACACACACACACACACACACACATATATATATATATATATATATATATATATATATATATATATATATATATATATATATATATATATATATATATATATATATATGGTCAACATAATTTATTTTTTACAAAAATAAATTATATATATATAAGTGAATTAAACCTTAACTTTAGATACAAATTAGTTTAATAAGATGTGTTACAAAAAAAAATTAATAAGATAAAAACTAAATTACAATCATCTCGAGTCAGTAGGTAATTTAGTAAGATAAAAAAATATTACGTATCTTTATATACATCCATATTTGTCTTTAAATCTAAAAACTAGAAGCGAGCAGAAAAGCAGAACAGAAAAATATGAACCAAAAGGCCCCCAAAAAATATAAACCGAACTAAATTTGATGTAAATATTCAAAATATGTCTTGTTTTATTGTATTAGGGACTGGTTTAATGATACGAGCGGGTTAGAATCTATAATATAATAGGAGAGATTACTTTTTCTTAAGGCTGACACATCAGCATTAGGTGACATCAGCATTAGGTGGATCCTATTTAAAAAAATTATTGATAAAAATCGTTTTTACTAACTTATGATTCGAATCCGAGTTATTGAAATTTGAACATTAATATTTATACCACTAAAATAAACGATAATGTGTATATTAATAGCAAAAACTAATATATATTTTGAAGGTTGGAAGCTCTTGCTTTTATGATTTCTTCTGAGGGTCGGGTCTGCAAGTGTAATACAAGTTTCGTTTTTTAAATGGGCTTCATCACTTTATACGAAGAAATGGTCCAAGTTTGCAACAATTATAGTTTTCCCATATTCGTTGTTTAACATGAGTTAAGTTCTCTTCATCATCTCTTAGACATATCTGAGTTACAGAGTTGCTCTGTGTGTGTTCGCAATCTTTTTTTCACCGGTGAACTCTTCATCTCCCCAACTTAAATAGTTTGATCATAAATGTTCATGATTTGTATCCCTTCTATAAACCTTATATATATGATTCTTATCTTTGATGAACCTCCACAAAACTAATTGATTCCTCTTAGCTTTAACCATCTTCTATAAATGTCTCTCTCTGCTTGTCAAGTTCATCAAACCGGTGTCACCAACATCTGTCACTCAACCTTCGAGTCTCTCTGTCTTGGTCGTAGTAGTCAGAACATAATCGCTCGCCTTCTCCGCTTCTAGAATTCCCTGAATTTCAAGAAAGGCAGTGAGTTTATGGAAATCACGGTACTCTTCCTTGATGAAAAGGTAAATTAATCTTCAATCTATCACACTTATTTAACATACTTTTTTTATTGATTTCCTGATTCTTTATTGAATAATATTATTTGCAGATTCCGTGATTCATGGTTTCATTCCCGCTAGATGTGCTAATCGTTACATGCCATCTTTGAAAGCCGGTTTCATTGTGAAAGTGATCGTTTTAAAGTTGCTAGGTGCTCAAGCATGTACAATATAACTGATCATTCATTCCTCATTCGTTTCATCCCACCAATCATTATTGATGAAGTCATCACGGTTGCTTCTCAGATCAATCTTCAGTCATAATTAGGCTGTTCGACAATCTCCAAGTGCTTATAAACACAAATCTAGACTTCAAATTATATTATTATATTGCAGCTGAGTTTATATTATGTTTCAATATCATAATTGATATTTAAACTTGCATATGTGGTTGGAAAAATCCATTCTGTCCAGGGCTTTGACTTCACCAAAGAAATAACTCTAGTCGTTACCCGTCTCCTCATTGACCCGTAAAAAATAATCAACAAACAATTCCCTTCATATTATGTATATATGGTGCTAACATCAACGATCAAAAATATTTCTTATCCAAGATCTATGGTCGTCTATTCATCTCTCTTACTTATCAAACTAATTTTACACAAACCTCTATTTTACATCTTAAGAGAAACTACAACAACCCAAACAATCAAAACACCAAAAACTAAAATTCTAAAAAAAAAGACGAATCACTAACGACTACATCTCTTTTTCTCTAATCTTGTAAATAAATTTCAAACCAAATATACAAATTAATCACCTCAACTAAAACTCAACGACACATACTTTGAGTCATCTAAATAAATACAAACTACACAACCAGCTATTTAACAATTTGCAAACTTACTTTCGCAGATGCTTATGAAGAAGACGAAGACGGCAACCAAAATTAGTAAAATCAGCTAAACCAAAAAGCTTAATAAGCCACGAACTCTAATAAATACAACTAACAATGATTTTTGTTAACATATTACCTATCAAATAAAAGAGGAACAAACACATGCACATCAAAAGATACAAGAGACAATCCCGACATACACAAAGGCGAAAACAATATCTCCACCTGCTCACTCATCTTTTCTTATAAAAATAGCTTACATGCTCAATGTCAACAAGCGAATGGTATTGTCTTCTTATGAGAAATACATAAATTTGTTTAAAACTCATTAAAACCTAAATACTCAGAATTGTCACTCATTTTATAGTTATTTATACAAGTCTTCATGTATTTGTTTTTAAGATCCGGTAAAAATGACAAATTTAAAAATAAAATAAAAACCTATAACAAATATATAGTAATAATAAAAATTATTACTTAATACAGACAACTTACACAACTAAACTGGAAAAAATATTCATAAACAAAAAGGTAATTCTCATATATAGCTTCTTTTTAGTTTTTATCTCAAAAATAGTACTAGAAGGAAAAAGCCACAAAAATAACCTTCATTTAACAGATAAAATGTCTTTGATACCCTTTCTTTTTAATAAATAAATGGATTTGGTGCCTGCCAAATTTTAGGATAAAAGTTGGATGTACAACTATACTTAGAGCATGATTAAAGGGGGTTCTTAGAGGGGTTCTTAGGGGATGGGTCCCATGAATAGTGTAAGAATCGGTTCTTAAAACTCTTAAATAAGAACCGGTTTTTAAGAGTTTCTTGCACTGTTTGCGGGTCCCACTGACACGTGGCGACCCGCGATTGGTTCGTTTAAAAAAAAAAAAAAAATCCAATTAAAAAAAAAAAAAAAAAAAAAAAACTAGAACCCCATTTACTTTTATATTAGAACTTGTTACTATTCTTTGTTTTTTTTTTGGCTAAGTGAATTTGATATTCTTCCATGATATAGACACCTTTTAAATTTCTGAGAAGACCTTTGAGAAGCTTTATATAAAC
>MU109862.1:0-13228 GCA_012274485.2 Sinapis alba | reverse complement strand
ATTTGGCCTGAACACCACTTGGCAATTAAGATCAACAGTAGCCCTCTTCACTGATATCAGGTTGGAAGTGAACTGAGGTAGATAGAAAGCAGCTGAATCCTTTTCAAACAGCTTCAAGTTTCCTATTCCTTCAATTGGGATCCTATCACCATTAGCAATCATGACACTCCCAGTTGTAGCCTTAATATCACTCATCAAGCCCTTATCACTGATCATATGATGACTTGCTCCAGAATCAACTATGATAGGTTTGGAGGCTATGGGATGTATACTGGTTTCCCTGGTGGAAGCCAGACCTGTAATCCTTGCTATAAGTGCCTCCCATTCTCTCCTCGTGATAGGTCTGTCAGCCTTTGATATCTTTTGTTCACTTGCTTCTCTTCCTGCTTCTTTTGATTCACTCATGAAGGCAGAGTATAAGGCTCTCCCTTTAATGACATACGGCTCCATCTTCTTAAGCACCTCAACATCAGTGTTGTTGCTAGACTGTCTACTCTTCTTCCATACCCTTTTCTTGTATCTTCTACTCTCAGATACACTCTTCAGTCTTCCTTGCTTCTTGTGTATTGTTCCCTTAACACCCACACACTCCTTTTCTCTTCCCAAGACCTTATGGTTACCTAGTTCTCTTTGAACTCTTTCCCTCACACTTTCAAGGTCAGGAAGTTTGTCTTCCCTGATTATGTGCTTAACCATCTGAGTGTACACTGGATTCAAACCCAACAGTAAGCTGAAAACCTCATCTTGCTCCAATCTTTCTTGCAACACCTCTGGATCAACAGAACTCGGCCTTAACAGCTTCAACTCGGCCTTAACCGCTTCAGCTCAGACCACAAGCTCCTAAACCTCTCTAGATACTGATCGAACTCATATTTTCCTTGCTTCAGGTTTCTAATAGCTTTCTTAATCTCAAAGACTCTACACAGATTAGACTCATTCCCATACCTAGCTTCAAGACTCTCCCATAACTCCTTAGCAGTCTCACAATGACTATAAGCTTTCAGGATAGAAACTGAGAGATACCTTTGGATGATCTCAAGTGTTCTCACATCTTCTTGGATCAACTTGTCTTCAACCCCCAGACTTGTTGCCTGGCCTTTATCCATGGATATCTCCTTCAAAGACTCCATATTTACATGGCTATACCAAAGCCCTTGACTTTCCAAAGCTGTTCTAGCAGATCTAGACCACAGCCCATAGTTATCCCCTTCAAGAACAACCACCATACACGATTTGTGCTTCTTCTCCATTTATGGATCTTCAGTCTTCATCAAGAACACCAAGAACACAGCGGAAATGGAAAACAACCCAGAAACACCACAGTTAAAAGAACACATATTTCACAAACCACACTCACTTCTTTGAGCAACCTGGCTCTGATACCATAAACACTTAAGTGTTTTAGTGTTCTAGTGAGTGTAAATCAAAGATTAAGAGAGAATAAGAGTGGTTTGTAAGAGAGATTCAGAGAATAGAGAGAACAGAGAGAATAGAGAGAGACTCAAAACTGCATGCTTTGATTCAGATGAGAGGTTACAAGATATAAAGAGAATACAATCATGTCTAGATTCAATGTATTCAACCTGGACCTATAAGCATGTGAGGTCAATACAAATACTTGGCTGAGAGGCTCCACAAGCTTGGACAGGCTGTAAAGTAGCTCTTCCTTTCCAGCTGTGGTCTCACCTTATCCACTTACCTTATCCACTCTCCCTGGTCGATTTCCTCCTGTCCAGAATGGATAAATGCAAGGTAACTTCTCATCTTGCCTTATTTACCTTCATCCATAGTTACTGAGGTAACTTTCCAAAACTTATTGTCGTAACTTTTGGAGTTACTGTCTCAACCTCAACACTTCTCTTCTCTAATTGATCCCTGAACCTCCAAGACTCCATCTCTTCATTACCTTCCTCTCAACAATTCATCCTGGTTTGATTAGGAGCTTGAAGAACTTGCCATATGTCCAAATAGGCTAAACATGGATATCCCGATTAGAAAGTGGAATAACTTCTTAAACATAACTCATTTGGGATTAATTCAACTTCATGGATACTCTACACTGAATAATGGTTCCAAATCAAGCTTCTTACATAGTGATTCATCCTGGTTTGATTAGAAGCTTGAAGAACTTGCCATATGTCCAAACAAGGTAACCATGGATATCCTGATTAGAAAGTGGAATAACTTCTTAAACATAAATCCTTTGGGATTTATTCAACTTCATGGAGACTCTCCACTGAATAATGGTTCCAAATCAAGCTTCTTACATAGTGATTCATCCTGGTTTGATTAGAAGCTTCAAGAACTTGCCATATGTCTAAACAGGCAAAAAACATGGATATCCTGATTAGAAAGTGAAATAACTTCTTAAACATAACTCCTCTGGGATTTATTCAACTTCAAGGATAATCTCCACTGAATAATGGTTCCAAATCAAGATTCTTTCATAGTGATTCATCCTGGTTTTATTAGAAGCTTGAAGAACTTGCCATATGTCCAAACAGGCTAAACATGGATATCCTGATTAGAAAGTGGAATAACTTATTCAACATAACTCCTATGTGATTTATTTTACTTCATGAAAGACTCTCCACTTATTAATGGTTCTATATCAAGCTTTTTACATAGTGATTGATCCTTGTTTGATTAGAAGCTTGAAGAACTTGCCATATGTCCAAACATGCTAAACATGGATATCCTGATTAGAAAGTGGAATAACTTCTTAAACATAACTCCTTTGGGATTTATTCAACTTCATGGATACTCTCCACTGAATAATGGTTCCAAATCAAGCTTCTTACATAGTGATTCATCCGAGTTTGATTAGAAGCTTGAAGAACTTGTCATATGTCCAAACATGCTAAACAAAGATATCCTGATTAGAAAGTTGAATAACTTATTCAACATAACACTTATGAGATTTATTCAACTTCATGAAAGACTATCCACTTATTAATGGTTCCATATCAAGCTTTTTACATAGTGATTCATCCTGGTTTGATTAGAAGCTTGAAGAACTTGCCATATGTCCAAACATGCTAAACATGGATATCCTGATTAGAAAAAGAAATAACTTCTTAAACATAACTCCTTTGGGATTTATTCAACTTCATGGATACTCTCCACTGAATAATGGTTCCAAATCAAGCTTCTTACATAGTGATTCATCCTGGTTTGATTAGGAGCTTGAAGAACTTGCCATATGAACAAACATGCTGAACATGGATATCCTAATTAGAAAGTTGATTAACTTCTTAAACATAACTCCTTTGGGATTTATTCAACTTCATGGAGACTCTCGACTGAATAATGGTTCCAAATCAAGCTTCTTACATAGTGATTCATCCTGGTTTGATTAGAAGCTTCAAGAACTTGCCATATGTCCAAACATGCTAAACATGGATATCTTGATTAGAAAGTGGAATAACTTCTTAAACATAACTCCTTTGGGATTTATTCAACTTCATGGATACTCTCCACTGAATAATTGTTTCAAATCAAGCTTCTTGCATAGTGATTCATCCTGGTTTGATTAGAAGCATGAAGAACTTGCCATATGTCCAAACAGGCTAAACATGGATATCTGATTAGAAAGTGGAATAACTTATTCAACATAACTCCTATGTGATTTATTCGACTTCATGAAAGACTCTCCAATTATTAGTCGTTCCATATCAAGATTTTTACATAGTGATTCATCCTTGTTTGATTAGAAGCTTGAAGAACTTGCCATATGTCCACACAGGCTAAATATGGATATCCTGATTAGAAAGTGGAATAACTTCTTAAACATAACTCCTTTGGGATTTATTCAACTTCATGGATACTCTCCACTGAATAATTGTTTCAAATCAAGATTCTTGCATAGTGATTCATCCTGGTTTGATTAGAAGCATGAAGAACTTGCCATATGTCCAAACAGGCTAAACATGGATATCTGATTAGAAAGTGGAATAACTTATTCAACATAACTCCTATGTGATTTATTCGACTTCATGAAAGACTCTCCAATTATTAGTCGTTCCATATCAAGATTTTTACATATAGTGATTCATCCTGGTTTGATTAGAAGCTTGAAGAACTTGCCATATGTCCAAACAATCTAAACATGGATATCATGATTAGAAAGTGGAATAACTTCTTAAACATAACTCCTTTGCGATTTATTCAACTTCATGGATACTCTCCACTGAATAATGGTTCCAAATCAATCTTCTTACATAGTGATTCATTCGGGTTGATTAGAAGCGTGAAGAACTTGCCATATGTCCAAACATGCTAAACATCGATATCCTGATTAGAAAGTGGAATAACTTATTCAACATAACACCTATGAGATTTATTCAACTTCATGAAAGAATCTCCACCTATTAATGGTTCCATATCAAGCTTTTTACATAGTGATTCATCATGGTTTGATTAGAAGCTTGAAGAACTTGCCATATGTCCAAACATGCTAAACATGGATATCCAAATTAGAAAGTGAAATAACTTCTTAAACATAACTCCTTTGGGATTTATTCAACTTCACGGATACTCTCCACTGAATAATGGTTCCAAATCAAGCTTCTTACATAGTGATTCATCCTGGTTTGATTAGGAGCTTGAAGAACTTGCCATCTGTCCAAACATGCTTAACATGGATATCCTAATTACAAAGTGAATAACTTCTTAAACATAACTCCTTTAGGACTTATTCAACTTCATGGATACTCTACACTG
Source organism: Sinapis alba (assembly GCA_012274485.2). NCBI lineage: Eukaryota > Viridiplantae > Streptophyta > Magnoliopsida > Brassicales > Brassicaceae > Sinapis > Sinapis alba. Next base: position 8,506 of record MU109862.1, on the reverse strand, counting down.
ACTAATGGTTCCAAATATATCTTCTTACATAGTAATTCATCCTGGTTTGATTAGGAGCTTGAAGAACTTGCCATATGTCCAAATAGGCTAAACATGGATATCCCGATTAGAAAGTGGAATAACTTCTTAAACATAACTCATTTGAGATTAATTCAAGTTCATGGATACTCTACACTGAATAATGGTTCCAAATCAAGCTTCTTACATAGTGATTCATCCTGGTTTGATTAGAAGCTTGAAGAACTTGCCATATGTCCAAACAAGGTAACCATGGATATCCTGCTTAGAAAGTGGAATAACTTCTTAAACATAACTCCTTTGGGATTTATTCAACTTCATGGATACTCTCCACTGAATAATGGTTCCAAATCAAGCTTCTTACATAGTGATTCATCCGAGTTTGATTAGAAGCTTGAGAACTTGTCATATGTCCAAACATGCTAAACAAAGATATCCTGATTAGAAAGTTGAATAACTTATTCAACATAACACCTATGAGATTTATTCAACTTCATGAAAGACTCTCCACTTATTAATGGTTCCATATCAAGCTTTTTACATAGTGATTCATCATGGTTTGATTAGAAGCTTGAAGAACTTGCCATATGTCCAAACATGCTAAACATGGATTTCCTGATTAGAAAAAGAAATAACTTCTTAAACATAACTCCTTTGGGATTTATTCAACTTCATGGATACTCTCCACTGAATAATGGTTCCAAATCAAGCTTCTTACATAGTGATTCATCCTGGTTTGATTAGGAGCTTGAAGAACTTGCCATATGAACAAACATGCTGAACATGGATATCCTAATTAGAAAGTTGAATAACTTCTTAAACATAACTCCTTTGGGATTTATTCAACTTCATGGAGACTCTCAACTGAATAATGGTTCCAAATCAAGTTTCTTACATAGTGATTCATCCTGGTTTGATTAGAAGCTTCAAGAACTTGCCATATGTCCAAACATGCTAAACATGGATATCTTGATTAGAAAGTGGAATAACTTCTTAAACATAACTCCTTTGGGATTTATTCAACTTCATGGATACTCTCCACTGAATAATTGTTTCAAATCAAGCTTTTTGCATAGTGATTCATCTTGGTTTGATTAGAAGCATGAAGAACTTGCCATATGTCCAAACAGGCTAAACATGGATATCTGATTAGAAAGTGGAATAACTTATTCAACATAACTCCTATGTAATTTATTCGACTTCATGAAAGACTCTCCAATTATTAATCGTTCCATATCAAGATTTTTACATAGTGATTCATCCTGGTTTGATTAGAAGCTTGAAGAACTTGCCATATGTCCAAACAATCTAAACATGGATATCATGATTAGAAAGTGGAATAACTTCTTAAACATAACTCCTTTGCGATTTATTCAACTTCATAGATACTCTCCACTGAATAATGGTTCCAAATAAATCTTCTTACATAGTGATTCATTCGGGTTGATTAGAAGCGTGAAGAACTTGCCATATGTCCAAACATGCTAAACATCGATATCCTGATTAGAAAGTGGAATAACTTATTCAACATAACACCTATGAGATTTATTCAACTTCATGAAAGACTCTCCACTTATAAATGGTTCCATAACAAGCTTTTTACATAGTGATTCATCCTGGTTCGATTAGAAGCTTAAAGAACTTGTTATATGTCCAAACATGCTAAACATGGATATCGTGATTAGAAAGTGAAATAACTTCTTAAACATAACTCCTTTGGGATTTATTCAACTTCACGGATACTCTCCACTGAATAATGGTTCCAAATCAAGCTTCTTACATAATTAATAATCCTGTTTTGATTAGAAACTTGAAGAACTTGCCATATGTCCAAAGAGGCTAAACATGGATATCCTGATTAGAAAGTGGAATAACTTCTTAAACATAACTCCTATAAAATTTATTCAACTTCATCAAAGTCTCTCCACTGATTAATGGTTCCAAATCAAGCTTTTTACATAGTTATTCATCCTGGTTTGATTAGAAGCTTGAAGAACTTGCCATATGTCCAAAAAAGCTAAATATGGATATCCTGATTAGAAAGTGGAATAACTTCTAAAACATAACTCCTTTGGGATTTATTCAACTTCATGGAGACTCTCCACTGAATAATGGTTCCAAATGGAGCTTCTTACATAGTGTTACATCTTGGTTTGATTAGAAACTTCAAGAACTTGCCATATGTCCAAACAGGCTAAACATTGATATCCTGATTAAAAAGTGGAATAACTTCTTAAACATAACTCCTTTGGGATTGGTTCAACTTCATGGATACTATCCACTGAATAATGGTTCCAAATCAAGCTTCTTACATAGTGATTCATCTTGGTTTATTTAGAAGCATGAAGAACTTGCCATATGTCCAAACATGCTATACATGGATATCCTGATTAGAAAGTGGAATAACTTATTCAACATAACTCCTATGTGATTTATTCAACTTCATGAAAGCCTCTTCACTTATTAATGGTTCCAAATCAAGATTTTTACATAGTGATTCATCCTGGTTTGATTAGAAGTTGGAAGAACTTGCCATATGTCCAAAAAGCTAAATATGGATATCTTGATTAGAAAGTGGAATAACTTCTAAAAACATAACTCCTTTGGGATTTAATCAACTTCATGGAGACTCTACACTGAATAATGGTTCCAAATCAAGCTTCTTATATAGTGATTCATCCTGGTTTGATTAGAAGCTTCAAGAACTTGCCATATGTCCAAACATGATAAACATGGATATCTTGATTAGAAAGTGGAATAACTTTTTAAACATAACTCATTTGGGATTTATTCAACTTCATGGATACTCTCCACTAAATAAAGGTTCAAAATCAAGCTTCTTACAGAGTTATTCATCCTAGTTTGATTAGAAGCTTGAAGAACTTGCCATATGTCCAAATAGGCTAAACATGGATATCCTGATAAGAAAGTGGAATAACTTCTTAAACATAACTCCTATAAGATTTATTCAACTTCATCAAAGACTCTCCACTGATTAATGGTTCCAAATCGAGCTTTTTACATAGTTATTCATCATGGTTTGATTAGAAGCTTGAAGAACTTGCCATATCTCCAAAAAAGCTAAATATGGATATCTTGATTAGAAAGTGGAATAACTTCTAAAACATAACTCCTTTGGGATTTATTCAACTTCATGGAGACTCTACACTGAATAATGGTTCCAAATCAAACTTCTTACATAGTGATTCATCCTGGTTTGAGTAGAAGCTTGAAGAACTTTCCATATTTCCAAACATGCTAAACATGGATATCCTGATTAGAAAGTGGAATAACTTCTTAAACATAACTCCTTTGGGATTTATTCAACTTCATGGATACTCTCCACTGAATAATGGTTCAAAATCAAGCTTCTTATATAGTGATTCATCCTGGTTTGATTAGAAGCTTGAAGAACTTGCTATATGTCCAAACATGCTAAACATGGATATCGTGATTAGAAAGTGGAATAACTTCTTAAACATAACTCGTTTGGGATTTATTCAACTTCATGGATACTCTCCACTGAATAATGGTTCCAAATCAAGCTTCTTACATAGTGATTCATCCTGGTTTGATTAGGAGCTTGAAGAACTTACCATATGTCCAAACAGGCTAAACATGGATATCCTGATTAGAAAGTGGAATAACTTCTTAAACATAACTCCTATAAGATTTATTCAACTTCATAAAAGACTCTCCACTTATTAATGGTTTCAAATCAAGATTTTTACATAGTGATTCAGCCTGGTTTGATTAGAAGCTTGAAGAACTTGCCATATGTCCAAAAAAGCTAAATATGGATATCCTGATTAGAAAGTGGAATAACTTCTAAAACATAACTCCTTTGGGATTTATTCAACTTCATGGAGACTCTCCACTGAATAATGGTTCCAAATCAAGCTTCTTACATAGTGATTCATTCTGGTTTGATTAGAAGCTTCAAGAACTTGCCATATGTCCAAACAGGCTAAACATTGATATCCTGATTAAAAAGTGGAATAACTTCTTAAACATAACTCCTTTGGGATTAGTTCAACTTCATAGATACTATCCACTGAATAATGGTTCCAAATCAATCTTCTTACATACTGATTCATCTTGGTTTGTTTAGAAGCATGAAGAACTTGCCATATGTCCAAACATGCTAAACATGGATATCCTGATTTGAAAGTGGAATAACTTATTCAACATAACTCCTATTTGATTTATTCAACTTCATGAAAGACTCTCCACTGATTAATGGTTCCAAATCAAGCTTTTTACATAGTGATTCATCCTGGTTTGATTAGAATCTTGAAGAACTTGCCATATGTCCAAAAAGCTAAATATGGATATCCTGATTAGAAAGTGGAATAACTTTTAAAACATAACTCCTTTGGGATTTATTCAACTTCATGGAGACTCTCCACTTAATAATGGTTCCAAATCAAGCTTCTTACATAGTGATTCATCCTGGTTTGATTAGAAGCTTGAAGAACTTGCCATATGTCCAAAAAAGCTAAATATGGATATCTTGATTAGAAAGTGGAATAACTTTTAAAACATAACTCGTTTGGGATTTATTCAACTTCATGGATACTCTCCACTGAATAATTGTTCATAATCAAGCTTCTTACAGAGTGATTCATCTTGGTTTGATTAGAAGCTTGAAGAACTTGCCATATGTCCAAACAGGCTAAACATGGATATCCTGATTAGAAAGTGAAATAACTTCTTCAACATAACTCCTATGGGATTTATTCAACTTAATTGAATACTCTCCATTGATTAATGGTTCCAAATAAATCTCTTTACATAGTGATTCATCCTGGTTTGATTAGAAGCTTGAAGAACTTGCCATATATCCAAACAGGCTAAACATGGATATCCTTATTAGAAAGTGGAATAACTCATTCAACATAACTCCTATGTGATTTATTCAACTTCATGAAATATTCTCCACTGAATAATGGTTCCAAATCAAGCTTCTTATATAGTGATTTATCCTGGTTTGATTAGAAGCTTCAAGAACTTGCCATATGTCCAAACAGGCTAAACATGGATATCCTGATTAGAAAATGGAATAACTTCTTAAACATAACTCCATTGGGATTTATTATACTTCATGGATACTATCCACTGAATAATGGTACCAAATCAAGCTTCTTACATAGTGATTCATCCTGGTTTGATTAGAAGCATGAAGAACATGCCATATGTCCAAACAGGCTAAACATGGATATCCTGATTAGAAAGTGAAATAACTTCTTCAACATAACTCCTATGGGATTTATTCAACTTCATGAAAGACTCTCCATTTATTAATGGTTCCAAATAAATCTTTTTACTTAGTGATTCATCCTAGTTTGATTAGAAGCTTGAAGAACTTGTCATATATCCAAACAGGCTAAACATGGATATCCTTATTAGAAAGTGGAATAACTCATTCAACATAACTCCTATGTGATTTATTCAACTTCATGAAATATTCTCCACTGATTAATGGGTCCAAATCAAGTTTTTTACATAGTGATTCATCCTGGTTTGATTAGAAGCTTGAAGAACTTGCCATATGTCCAAAAAAGCTAAATATGGATATCCTGATTAGAAAGTGGAATAACTTCTAAAAGATAACTCCTTTGGGATTTATTCAACTTCATGGAGACTCTCCACTGAATAATGTTTCCAAATCAAGATTCTTATATAGTGATTCATCCTGGTTTGATTAAAAGCTTCAAGAACTTGCCATATGTCCAAACAGGCTAAACATGGATATCCTGATTAGAAAGTGGAATAACTTCTTAAACATAACTCCTTTGGGATTTATTCAACTTAATGGATACTCTCCACTGCATAATGGTTACAAATAAAGCTTCTTACATAGTGATTCATCCTGGTTTGATTAGAAACTTGAAGAACTTGCCATATGTCCAAAAAAGCTAAATATGGATATCCTGATTAGAAAGTGGAATAACTTCTAAAACATAACTCCTTTGGGATTTATTCAACTTCATGGAGACTCTCCACTGAATAATGGTTCCAAATCAAGCTTCTTACACAGTGATTCATCCTGGTTTGATTAAACCTTGAAGAACTTGCCATATGTCCAAACAGTTTAAATATGGATATCCTGATTAGAAAGTAGAATAACTTCTTAAACATAACTCCTTTGGGATTTATTAAACTTCATGGATACTCTCCACTTAATAATGGTTTCAAATAAAGCTTCTTACATAGTGATTCATCCTGGTTTGATTAGAAGCTTGAAGAACTTGCCATATGTCCAAAAAAGCTAAATATGGATATCCTGATTAGAAAGTGGAATAACTTTTAAAACATAACTCGTTTGGGATTTATTCAACTTCATGGATACTCTCCACTGAATAATTGTTCATAATCAAGCTTCTTACAGAGTGATTTATCCTGGTTTGATTAGAAGCTTGAAGAACTTGCCATATGTCCAAACAGGCTAAACATGGATATCCTGATTAGAAAGTGAAATAACTTCTTTAACATAACTTTTATGGGATTTATTCAACTTCATGAAAGACTCTCCATTTATTAATGGTTCCAAATAAATCTTTTTACTTAGTGATTCATCCTAGTTTGATTAGAAGCTTGAAGAACTTGCCATATATCCAAACAGGCTAAACATGGATATCCTTATTAGAAAGTGGAATAACTCATTCAACATAACTCCTATGTGATTTATTCAACTTCCTGAAATATTCTCCACTGATTAATGGGTCCAAATCAAGATTTTTACATAGTTATTCATCCTGGTTTGATTAGAAGCTTGAAGAACTTGCCATATATCCAAAAAAGCTAAATATGGATATCTTGATTAGAAAGTGGAATAACTTCTAAAACATAACTCCTTTGGGATTTATTCAACTTCATCGATACTCTCCACTTAATAATGGTTCCAAATCAAGCTTCTTATATAGTGATTCATCCTGGTTTGATTAAAAGCTTCAAGAACTTGCCATATGTCCAAATAGGCTAAACATGGATATCCTGATTAGAAAATGGAATAACTTCTTAAACATAACTCCATTGGGATTTATTATACTTCATGGATACTATCCACTGAATAATTGTACCAAATCAAGCTTCTTACATAGTGATTCATCCTAGTTTGATTAGAAGCATGAAGAACATGCCATATGTCCAAACATGCTAAACATGGATATCCTGATTAGAAAGTGAAATAACTTCTTCAACATAACTCCTATGGGATTTATTTAACTTCATGAAAGACTCTCCATTTATTAATGGTTCCAAATAAATCTTTTTACTTAGTGATTCATCCTAGTTTGATTAGAAGCTTGAAGAACTTGCCATATATCCAAACAGGCTAAACATGGATATCCTTATTAGAAAGTGGAATAACTCATTCAACATAACTCCTATGTGATTTATTCAACTTCATGAAATATTCTCCACTGATTAATGGGTCCAAATCAAGCTTTTTACATAGTGATTCATCCTGGTTTGATTAGAAGCTTGAAGAACTTGCCATATGTCCAAAAAAGCTAAATATGGATATCCTGATTAGAATGTGGAATAACTTCTAAAAGATAACTCCTTTGGGATTTATTCAACTTCATGGAGACTCTCCACTGAATAATGTTTCCAAATCAAGCTTCTTATATAGTGATTCATCCTGGTTTGATTAAAAGCTTCAAGAACTTGCCATATGTCCAAATAGGCTAAACATGGATATCCTGATTAGAAAATGGAATAACTTCTTAAACATAACTCCTTTGGGATTTATTCAACTTCATGGATACTCTCCACTGAATAATGGTTACAAATAAAGCTTCTTACATAGTGATTCATCCTGGTTTGATTAGAAGCTTGAAGAACTTGCCATATGTCCAAAAAAGCTAAATATGGATATCCTGATTAGAAAGTGGAATAACTTCTAAAACATAACTCCTTTGGGATTTATTCAACTTCATGGAGACTCTCCACTGAATAATGGTTCCAAATCAAGCTTCTTATATAGTGATTTATCCTGGTTTGATTAGAAGGTTCAAGAACTTGCCATATGTCCAAATAGGCTAAACATGGATATCCTGATTAGAAAATGGAATAACTTCTTAAACATAACTCCATTGGGATTTATTATACTTTGTGGATACTATCCACTGAATAATGGTACCAAATCAAGCTTCTTACATAGTGATTCATCCTGGTTTGATTAGAAGCATGAAGAACATGACATATGTCCAAACAGGCTAAACATGGATATCCTGATTAGAAAGTGAAATAACTTCTTCAACATAACTCCTATGGGATTTATTCAACTTCATGAAAGACTCTCCATTTATTAATGGTTCCAAATAAATCTTTTTACTTAGTGATTCATCCTAGTTTGATTAGAAGCTTGAAGAACTTGCCATATATCCAAACAGGCTAAACATGGATATCCTTATTAGAAAGTGGAATAACTCATTCAACATAACTCCTATGTGATTTATTCAACTTCATGAAATATTCTCCA
>MU109851.1:0-13273 GCA_012274485.2 Sinapis alba | reverse complement strand
CATATTCTAATACATTTGATGCTTATGCTTTATACTACTAACCCCATATGTATATATATATATATTGATACAAGACTGGAATACACCCAACTTAGATGAGAAAAATCGACTTATCAAAACTTTAGTCCGAATATAATATAACTTGATAAATGTATATTCCATCTTTAAACGGAAAAATCCCACCGATGGCTAGAGAAATATTGTGATCTTCCCCTTCTCCACATGGTTTAGCCTGAAAATTACATTTACCTGCTTTAATTTATAGTTTCTATATACACGCATATAACTTTATCAGGTAGGAGTTCCATGCATGCCTATAAGAAGAAATTAAAGAACGAGATCAGAATGATTGCATAGAGGTACCATGGCTTAAGAGTACGTTGAACCATCAAACCAGAAGCAAAGCGGCCCAGCCGCCATACATGGACGACAAATCTTTCTAAAGATCACTCGGCTGATTAATATACTATTGAGTTAAGGAGATATATCTTCGTTTTTTTCTTTCTCTTGAGCTTGATCTCTGCATCTCTATTGACATTCTTTTCTTTTTATAAGCAAAGCTGCAGATGGTATTGCAACATATTAAAAGATGATAAAGAAGCTACATTATATTTTTTTTAAAAAATAAACTAATCAATAGGAGAAAGACGTTGTCTTTTGGATTATTGACACGAGACCAGCAAAGCAAACCTAATTTTAAAGTACGAAAAGCTAGACCACGTGTTTTGCGTTGGAACAGTTTTAGTATGAGAAAATGATTTTGCTAACTCACGCGCGCTGCTCTTCTTGTTCCACTTTTGTGGTTTCGTTTTCAGTGTCTCCTCGGCCCTACACTCTAGCCAATAGGAAGAGAATACGACGATTTCTATGTTGTAAATACTAATAAAGTGACGTTTTGTTTATTAGAGATGTTAAGATTGTCTTAAAAGACTTGGTCACTTTCATCATTCTGTATCTGATATCGACGTTCTCTCCAAATTTGTACAGAGAAAGAATGTTTTTCCTGTCTGCAAGTACATTTTGAATGTTACAGCTTCCTATTTTGTGAATCATTCAGAAACATTGCAGAGTGTTACATGCGTAGTATATAAAGATACTTCTAGGTTTACCAACAAAAAGTATATAAAAAGACAACATAGCTGAGTTGAGTTATTGATTACGGATCACCTAATCAATTAGACAGTTAATCTAACCCTTTAAATACATTGATTAAAGCTCATTAAATAATGAAATTGCTAACCTGAATCATTGTATGAGCAATGCCCTTCACTAACTCTCATAATTAATTATCATTACAAAAAGCTTTACTTTCTCATAATATTTGTTTTCTCACATTTTGGGTCAAAACGACACATTTCACTCTAATCATTATGGTTTGTTTACGAAATAAGCAATGCAACATCCATCAATGATTAAACTAATTAAAACCAAGAAGATGTTCAGGGCTCTCCATACATCTCACTATTCGAGTATTGAAGATAACTCCTATATTTACTTAGATAACGATGTTACTAGCTCATAGTCCTTATCTATTTAGGATTCTCTTGATGTATAAATAAGGGGCAATTGCCTTCATGATTCAATAACACAAATTACTACTTCATTAATTCGTACATGATTTCATGGTATTAGAGCAAACAATCTGAAAACATTTTTTTTCTCTAAAAATCGTGTTGCTTGATCTGCAAGGAACATGGCTGAATCTTCATCTTCTGCAACTAATACGTCCATAACGTCTCTACCTACTATTACTACCGAGTTCTCAAGCTTATACTACCTACATCCCTCTGATAATCCAGGAGCACTAATCACTTCGGTTCTACTTCGGGGTGACAATTACTCGGAATGGGCGACAGAGCTTTCCAACTCCATACAAGCAAAGCAAAAGCTAGGCTTCCTAAACGGAACAATTCTGAAACCATCAACAGAACCTGATCTCTCTCGCTGGCTTGCTACTAACTCCATGCTGGTTGGCTGGATTCAGACTTCAATAGACCCTAAAATAAGATCGACGGTTTCGTTTGTATCTGAGGCACACAAACTTTGGGAGAATTTGCAAAAACGATTCTCAGTCAGGAATGGTGTCCGAGTTCATGAATTACGTGATGAAATCAATACTTGCCAGCAGCAAGGGCAGTCAGTGATTGAGTACTATGGACGCCTTTCAAAATTGTGGGAGGAACTCGACAACATCAAAACTACTCGTGCGTGTTCATGTGATGCATCAACAGACATTGAGAAAGAGCGCGCAGAGATTGAGTCCACAAGTTTTTATTCGGACTTGATGAGTCTAGATTCAGAAACATACGTTCTCAAATCATCGATGAGGATCCGCTACAAGATATTAACAATGTCTACTCCAGAGTCATAGTGAACAACAGCATAACAATACCGTACGTTCTAAGGAACTAAAACCAGATGCCATGGGGGTTTACGGCACAGACGGATCTTCCTAAGACCGAGTTACAACAAGTGGCCGCTATCTCTTTTCGACCTCGTGACCCTAATCGTTCATGTACTCATTGCTCTCGGACAGGTCATGACAATACTGAGTGCTTCCTTCTTATGGATACCCGGATTGGTGGCTTATACAAAGGAATACACCTACTGCACGTGGCTCTTCTTATGGCTCATCTCAACGAGGAAGAGGAGGTCGTGTCTCTACCTCTGGAAATTGTGGTCGCGGGCGATCTAACTCAACTAGAGTTGTCTCTAACAACACCACCTCTATGAACACGGATCCTATTGCTCAGATCACTCAACTCCTTCAGCAACTTCAGAACTCTAAATCAACAATTTCTACCAAAAAACTCTCTGGTAAAACAACTATTTCAGATGTGATTATCGACTCGGGTGCGTCACATCACATGACGGGCAATCTGGCTCTTCTTAGTGATGTAATCAACATTATGCCTTCTTCGGTTAAATTTCCGAATGGACGATGTTCGCAAGCAAAGAAAAAGGGCACACTGCTTCTGAGCAAGGATTACTACTTATCCGATGTTTTATATGTGCCAGACTTTAGTTGCACACTAATCTCAGTGTCGCGATTACTCAAACAAACTGGTTGTATTGCCATCTTTACTGATACTTTATGTGTATTGCAGGACCGTTTTACGAAAACCCTGATTGGAACGGCTGAAGAACGTGAGGGGGTGTACTACTTTACGGGTGTCACAGCTGCACGAGTTCATCGTACTGAGGTTAAGAATTCTTCAACATCAGATCTATGGCATCGACGGCTTGGACATCCTTCTTATCGGATTTTGTCAGCTTTACCTATTTTAGACAGTTTAGTTTTTGATTCTGAGCAAGCTGCGTCTTGTGAAATCTGTTTTCGTGCTAAACAAACACGACAAAGTTTTCCTGAAAGTTCTAATAAACCAGACTATGATAAACTTCGAGTATTTGGATGCTTGTGTTACTCTCATTGCAAATCGCGAGATAAAGATAAGTTTGGAGATCAAAGCAGGAAGTGTATCTTTGTTGGTGTTATCCATATGGGAAGAAAGCTTAGAGATTATATGATCTTCATACGAATGAGTTCTTTGAGAGTAGAGATGTTGCTTTTTCGGAAACTAAATTCCCTGGAGTGGCTACAAAAGAATATGTTACACCACCATTGAACACCTTTGACCCCACTATTGACGATTGGCTCTTACCTATTCCGGCCTCATGGGGGAGCTCACTGTCACCAGATTCTGTTTCTCCAGTTACTGGACCTGCGACTATTTCTACATCGCTTCCGGTACTTGAGACTCCTACGATTGTAACCTCAGAGTTAAACCAGTTTGCTGATGTTGCACCGACCTCTCTATCCTCTGTACCTATAGTTTCGTCTGGAATTCCCGAAATACTAGGCCGTGGTCAACGTCTTAAGACACCGTCAGTTCTGTTGAAAGATTATGTGACTCACTCTGCGACTCTACACCCCCCTCACACTCACTCTGCATCCGATCATGGGTCTCTACATACGTTCATTGGTAACACACCTTACCCTATCTCAAGTTATATTTCTGATCATTTATTTTCGGAATCACATAAGGTGTTTATGGCTGCGATTATTAACGATGACGTTCCAAAGAGTTTCAAAGAAGCAGTAAAACATAAGATTTGCAACGATGCAATGCATACAGAGGTTGATGCGTTTGAAGCCAACAACACATGGGATGTTACATTACTCCCACCAGGAAAGAAAGCGCTTGGAAATCAGTGGATCTATTCAAACAAGTACAACGCAAATGGGACTATTGAACGACGTAAGGCTCGCTTGGTTGTGCGTGGAAACAATCAAATTGAAGGAGAAGATTTTACGGACACATTCGCCCCGGTAGCAAAGATGTCCACTGTCCGAATAATACTTAAAATCACAGCAACCAAGAATTAGCTTGTTCATCAGATGGATGTAAGTAATGCTTTTCTTCATGGGGATCTTGATGAATCAGATGGATGTAAGTAATGCTTTTCTTCATGGGGATCTTGATGAAAAAATCTATATGAAGCTTCCTCAGGGCTTTACGGCTTCTGATCCTCACATGGTGTGTCGATTAAAGAAGTCTTTGTATGGTCTTCGTCAAGCACCACAGTGCTGGTACTCCAAACTCACTACGACACTAGAAGAGTTTGGCTTTTCTCATGAGTATGCGGATCACTTGCTATTCTCTAAAGTTCGAGGCTCTACCTGTCTCCATATCCTCGTATACGTGGATGACTTCATTATCGCTTGTAATGACAATGTCGCGCTTGCAGAATTCAAAGAGTACTTACAGAGATGTTTCCGAATGAAGGATCTCGGTACATTAAAGTTTTTTCTTGGCTTTGAGGTGGCTCGTAATGATTCTGGCTTCTATCTTTGCAACGGAAATATGCCCTTGATATTATTGCTGAAACTGGCCTACTAGGAGCTAAACCGTCACCAGTTCCTATGGAAATCAATCATCAACTGGCACGAGCAAAGGGTCCATTAGCGAATGCTCTACAGTACCGTCGTCTTGTGGGGAGATTGATATATCTCACTAATACACGTCCTGATCTTGGTTACTCCATCCATATACTTGCTCAGTTTATGCAAAAACCCCTCTTACCTCATTGGGAAGCTGCATTAAAAGTGGTTCGTTACCTCAAAGGGAGTGATGGCCAAGGGATATTCTTGAAAGCGGATGACTCTCTCAACATTAGTATTTACTGCGATGCCGATTGGGGGGCGTGTCCAATCAGTAGACGTTCTCTTAGTGCTTACATTACATTTCTCGGTGACACTCCAGTAACCTTGCAAACCAAGAAGCAGGATACAGTGTCGATTTCCTCTGCTGAATCTGAATACCGATCTATGTCCGTGGCTGTGAAAGAAATTAAGTGGTTTAAACAACTCTTTGACTCGTTTGGCATCCCACCTTTGATGCCAATGAAACTCTACTGTGATAGTAAATCTGCTATCTACATTGCGGCAAATCCTATGTTTCATGAGAGAACTAAACATGTTGAAAGGGATTGCCATCATGTGCGTGATGCTATTAAGTCTAAACTCATCACAACGGAACATGTTACGTCCAAAAACCAGCTGGCGGCCATACTAACTAAGCCTTTACCGCGTCCTCTGTTCGAGAGTATATTGTCCAAATTGGCTGTTCGAAATCTCACACTTCCAACTTGAGGGGAGTATTGGAGTATTGAAGATAACTCCTATATTTACTTAGATAATGATGTTACTAGTTCATAGTCCTTATCTATTTAGGATTTCCTTGATGTATAAATAAGGGGAAATTGTCTTCATAATTTAATAACACAAATAACTACTTCATTGATTCGTACATGATTTCACCGGCTGTGGCTGCAGCAAGAGCAGCTTCACATCTTTGACAATCTTTTCGTTGATCCAAGAAATTCTAGAAAATCTAGAGTTTATAACGCTTTCATAATCGGATCTTTCTCAAGTTTTGCTACATTTTCTTCCATTATTATGTCAAATTCTCCCACACCGTCATAGAGAATGATCAGGAACCAACAAAAACATGTGATCAATCTTGTTTTCGTGCTAAATGGTTCTGACAACAAAATGAATGTAACATAGCATCTATCACGATTCTCATGCTTTGACAAGCTAATGATGAAGCCTTCATAATAGAATAAAAATGGTACATTTCGTAGGCTATAACCCTCAACATCTTGCTAGTTCCAAAAGCAACTACCACATCATATATACTTAAACATGGAATTTGGACATGTGCGTAGATAAGAGTAAACAATACTAAAATAATAAAATTTGTAAACCTAGACAAAACTAATGTATATAAAATAGATTATGAACTTTATATAGCCGCATAATATACAGTTAACATCTTGCTAGTTCCTAAAGCAACTACCACATTATATATAGGGTACTTAAACACGGAATTCGGACATGTGCGTAGATAAGAGTAAACAATACTACAATATTAAAATTTGTAATCATAGACAAAAACTAATGTATATAAAATAGATTAAGAACTTTATATATCCGCATAATATATAGATATATTGTTTCTACAACGTGAACTCTCGATTGTAGGCTTCTTTTTCTTGTTGAGCAAATATATATGTTGTTTGTTTTCAAATACGATTTCTTCAGATCCAGAAGTTGACATAATATTATACTACATTATAAATTTATAATGAAGAGTAAATGTATGAGTGAGCCATGATTTTTTAAGAATTTTTTTTAAAAAAATTAGCTTCTAGTTTTAAGATAAATTAGCATGATAAGAAAATAAATTGAAGAGTGAGACATGAACTAGATTAATAAATAGACTATTTGATTAGGCTTCGTCCGCCTAGCTAGCACTCCTCGACACTGTCAACTCTGGTGTGCATTTTATATACCATTCAATTCAATCATATATTTACACAACACACATGCAATATCCAATAACTAATTTATCATCAGAGTTCATAAAAGAAAAACTAATATCCTTAAATGCATGCACCCATGCGTGTCTTTTGGATGTAAATTACCCAAACTTTTGGTATAGTAGTTCCATTTGTGTAGATTAGCTAGTCCAATAACTATTCCTTTATTAATAAGAACTATTCCTTTATTAATAAGAACACCAAAAGCAACGTTGATGGAGGGGAATTCTATATAAGGTAACATTAAAGCTTTGAAACTTAGCCGTATTAGCTCTTCAATGGGGAGTATGAAGAGAGCTTTGTTCTAGGTTCCTAGACATGGATCCACTTGTAAAGCTAAGTGAATTTATCGTGTTCTTAATTCGTTCTATGAGCTGATTTGCCTCATCGAACATAACGAGTGTTATAATGCTTTGGTGTGTGAATATAATTGTATGACAGTATAACCAAGAAAGTTCTCCCAGTAAAACGAAGTCAAACATTATAATAAACTGAGAGATCTTTTGTATACACAAAGGTTGGCATGTCATGTATGTTAACGGATCAGTGAACTATTTCCGTGTGAGAATAAGCCTTAGCTATACGGTGATACAAACGAACTTGTTACGGTATGTTATTGATATCTTTGCACATCTTTAACTTAGACTAAGTCGCTACTAGATACCTCTTCCTCTGCCAGCTCAAATGCATCGACCTCTGCAAAGTAAGCTCTCTGCTGCGTGATATAATCCTTAGAAACTCCATTATCTTCCTCATGCTTTACCCTTCGCTGCCTCTGTAATGTAACCATGGATACATAATTAAGATTAGGAAAGCACGTACAAGGCAGCTCAAGAGCAGAGTAATCTCAAGAGACTTCTAAATCCACCATTTAAATAAAGACTAGAGACATCCATCGTCGAATTATATTGTGTAGCACTGGTTTTCATATATGATTGATGGCAGATAATGTTGATTAATCAATGTTGAAATACACTGATACACAATTTGCTAGAGAGCAACACAGAACCATAACACTTCTGATAAGTATACATAGCTAGAGCGTTCCAGAATTCACCTTTTTGGGAGCCACTTTTGAGGGCTTCAGTTTATTTTCATCTGCTTGATGTCTCTTCTTCCTGTAACATCGACAAGGACAACAACAAAATGGTAAACAAATTTGATTGATATGATAGTTTCAACACCAATACCATCTACATCATCTAGAGCAAAAAAAAGCCACAAGACAGCATCAACATGTTAATTGTTAAGTAGCATGTACTATGATGTTCTACCCTGATTCCACATGTTCATAACTACCATTGGCTATATTACTGATTGAGTTTTATACCCAGGGATTGAAATCAAGTCAAGACGAAGGCGAGCCACTGCACTAGAGGAAGACGCGTCTTTACTCCTTTTTCCTCCAGAAGCCTCTCTTCTAACCGTGTAAGACTCGGCAACCTCCTTGTCACCAACGCCTAAGCATATAAGAGAGTTTCTTAGACACAGAACCAATTCTATCTAAAACAAGCTTGATAACAGCTTCCAAACCAGTTAATATTGGAATCTTAAGGAACATGGTGATGATGACCCTAACTAGTTTCCTTCTACTATAACAGGAAACGTGATCAGCAAGTATGAATCTAACAGATTCTTCCCTTAATTCCGTGAAGAACACGTACATCAAGTATCACGAATCATATAAACAAAACCCTAGAGTAGCGCACAAACTCAATTCAACTGAAATTCAATTCCATTCGATCAACTACCCTCACCAGAGCGCGAGTTTCGGCGAAGAGAAGGCGTAGGAGCCGGAAAAAACAGATCGGCGGAGATACGGCGAGTTACGGGCCTAACGCTCGTGGAAAGAGACCTGGGAGCGGTTACGACACCAGCCTTTGAGTTATTGACGTCTTCGAGTTTCTCCTTGAGCGAAGTCTGATCAACTAACCTCTTGAGAGAGGAAGTGAGGCTCGGATTCTCGAATTTGACGACGGTAGCGGAGGAAGCAGATGTCCGTTGGGAGGTTCTGGAGACGGTGTTTGTGCAATCTCCGAGAGGTTTTCTCTGTAATCTTCCTGCGACGGAGCGATGAGCTTCCATGGTTCTCCGGCGGGGTCGGAATCGGAAGATTCACCTGAGGTTTTGGCGGGAAACCGGGGAAGGAGAAGAAGAGTTCTGAAGAAGGATCGAGAGCTGGGTGAAAAATTAATTAGAGGAAGTTACGAGCCCAAATCGGTAAATATTATTTTAGTGGGCCTATTTTGTGTAAAGATGATACAAATTACTTGGGCCTGGCCTTAGATGTATTGAGAAATATCAAAATAGTATAACTATTTAATATAAGAAACATTTTGAGTTTGATGAAAATAATTGTAATATAATCACAAAATATTTTGAAAATGTTGGTTACATTTCATCAGTATCCTAAATAGTGAAAAGAATAGTGAAATTATGTTTTTTGAAAGTGACATACTATTCATCGCATTTTTTCATCAATCACAAATGTTATTACTTTTTCTTCAAGAAAAGCAAATGTTAGTACCTTGGTATTATTTACATGAAGCTGAAGATGTTGTTCATATTCTAATATTCTACGGATGGAACCCTCATTGATTTCTCCAGTTAATTAGTAGTATTGTTATTTAGGCACTCTTCGTTTTTGTATCTAGACGATGTATATGAATGCTAATATTCAGAGGCTGTTCGTTTTTATATCTAGACTGTGCATCTGGATACTAATATTCAGCTGTTATTCGTTTGAATACTATTACATTAGCATATATATGCATCATCTATATGCAAAATCTATAATTTCTATAAGGTTTAGAATATCTAAATATTCGAGATGAAATGTTAAAAATACAGAGTTTTAGACGTAACATTTACATCTCGAAATCTAAAGAATCTAAATAACATTAATATAAATATAAAATTAATTAAATCAGTTATTATAATTAATATATAATATTTTTATCAAAAATTATGTTTTCCCATAAAAAACTGGAAGATTTATTTTTTCACCAAAACCGGAAATCACAATTTCTTATCATATCTGAAATTATACTATCCCACTAAATTTGGAAATTACTCCCTCCGTTTCATATTACTTGTCGTTTTAGGTTTATTCACACATATTAAGAAAACATATGATTTTGTATATTTTCAAAATAAAAATACAATTACCTATACACCTAACCATATTTTAACCAATAGAAAAATAAAAACACAATTACCTATGAATCTTATTAATGAATTTTGCATTGAAATTCTAAAACGACACTTATTTTGAAACGAAAATTTTTCCCTACAACGACAAATAATATGAAACGGAGGGAGTATGTTTTTAACCAAAACATAAAGTACTCTTTCTGTTAAAACTGAAAAGTCATGTTATCTCACTAGAACTGGGAAATCGCTATTTCGCTAATCCAAAATATTTTTTTCCACAAAAACCTAAATCATGTATATTGTGCAAAACCAAAAAAATTACAATTTTCAGCCAAACCGAAAATTATGTTTTGCGCTAAAACCAGAAAATCATAAATTTTCGTCAAAATCTTTCCCATCAAAACTGAAAATTTGTTAAAATCATAAAATTTTATTTTCTCATCAAAACTGTAAAATCGCATTTTCCTAATAAAACAAAATTATGTTTTCCCATCAAAACCAGAAATATACGTTTCCGTTAAAATTAGAAAATCATATTTTTTCATCAAAATCAGAAAATCGCATTTTTCTCACGAAAACCACAAAATCATGTTTTCTACCAAAGCATGAAAACTATGCTTTCTCGACAGCACTGAAAAATCATATTTCCCATCAAAACTAATTTTTTTTTCCGTCAAAACTATAAAATCGTGTTTTCTGCAATAAAATTGTGTTTTTCGCCAAAACCATAAAGTCATGTTATTGGGAAATATGTTTTCTCGTTACAACCGCAAAATCATGTTTTCTCGTCAAAACAAAAAGTTATATTTTTCCGCCAAAGTTGAAAAATTGCATTTTCCACTAAAATCAAAAAATCATAATTTTCCTAACACACCAAAATACGTTTTCCTGCAAAAAAATTATATTTTCTCATCCAAAACCGAAAAGTTACAATTTTGCATCATAACTGGACATCACGTTTTCCACAAAAATACAAATTATTTAATTTTAAATATATTTATTTAAATATTATAATCAATTATTATTAAGAATAAAACATGTCCTTTTTAATCTTTTTAACTATCAATAATTAAATATTATTATAAAATAAAATAAACAACTTAGCATTTAAATGTTTCATTTGAATGCACATACTAAACATTAAAATTAATAATATCTCAATGCAATATCTAGTTGTTGTATTTGGATGCTATATACATTTAAATGATGCATCAATTAAAAAACGAACATAACCTTAGTTTATTTTTCTGGAGACGGTCAATGATTTACTTAATTTAATTGTTTAAACAATTTCATAAAGGTCACTTTTATCAATACATATTTAGAAGAACATATCATAAACGTATTGCAAACGAGTTTGTGAAATAGTAATATGTTGTCGATTAAGTTAACAGAACAGTTACAAAATAAAACGGTTAAAACCATTCCATCAGCCGTTGCAATTCAAAACTTATATATAATTAAAAAAAAGAAAACAACTATTAAAACTTTGAACTTTCAAATTAAAGCAAAAAAAACTTTTAATTCGTGTTTGAGCCAAAAAAATTTCCAACTTTTAAATATTGATCATTTTAACTCTCATATTTCGGTGACTCGACCATTTAATAAACCTGAATAGTCAACTAATAAAACTGAATAAGAAAATAAATGTATGTTAACTCTCTAAACGACATCATTTTAAAAATTGATTAAAACATTGATCAAACAATGTCCCTTTGCTTCTGTAAACACTTAAAACATTTCTTTCGTAAAACCACAGTGAAGAAGATGAAGTTGATGTGAGGTTATGGTTTCACGAAAGAGATGATTTAAGTGTTTACAGAAGCAAAAAGACGTCGTTTGATCAATGGTTTAACCAATTTTTAAAATGATGTCGTTTAGGGAGTTAACAAATGTTTATTTTTTAATCGGTTTTATTAATTGACTATTCAGGTTTCTTAAATAGCCGAGTCAATAAAATATGAGAGTTAAAATGACCAATATTTAAAAGCTGGAGATTTTTTTGGTTCAAACACGAGTTGAAGGTTTTTTTTGCTTTAATTTGAAAGTTCAGGGTTTTAATGGCTGTTTTCTCAATTAAAAAATGAAAAAATAGATATTAAAACCTTAAACTTTCAAATTAAGCCAAAAAACCTTCGACTCGTGTTTGAGCCAAAAAAATCTCAAACTTTCAAATATTAGTCATTTTAACTCTCATATTTTGTTGATTTAGCTATTTAAAAAACTTGAATAGTCAACTAATAAACGTCTGTTAACTTTCTAAACGACATCATTTTAAAACCTGGTTAAAACATTGATCAAACGACGTTATTTTGCTTCTGTAAATATTTAAAGCATTTTTTCGTGAAAACATAGTGAAGAAGATGAAGTTGATTTGAGGCTATAATTTCACGAAATAGATGTTTTAAATGTTTACATAAACAAAAAATGTTATTTAATCAATGTTTTAATCAGTTTTTAAAATGATATCATTTAAAAAGTTAATAGACGTTTATTTTTAATCGATTTAAACAGTTGACTATTCGGATTTCTTAAATAGCTGAGTCAACAAAATATGAAAGTTAAAACGGCCAATATTTGAAAGTTGAAGATTTTTTTTACTCAAACATGAATTGAAGATTTTTTTGGCTTTAATTTGAAAGTTCAAAGTTTTAATGGTTGTTTTCTCATTAAAAAATGTAAGCTATCTAGACAGTTTTACACTATGTAAACTATATATAACTAGTCTGTTTTAGTAGATTAAATATTCTATGTTTTTATTCTACACATGATATTCTTTAGAAACCTTAACAAGGAAAAAGTTTGGTATAAAACTGATTTTTACTAAATATTCTAACATTAAATACATAGGTAAGCTTAGAATGGCCCAATAGAAATTGTAAATATTAGGTACACCAAAATTTACAAAATAGAATATGAAAAAAAAAAAAGGTACTACAAATAGGCAAGTGTAGTACACCAAGACCACATAATGAATGCTTCATTCCTTTGTCCTTATATACTTTCGGTTAATGGAATTAAAAGTTGGTAGTCTTTTTTCCACGTTAGGTGTTAGTAACCTTCCTCAAGGCTTTTTTTCATTCTATTGGAATTAGTATCGGTAATGCACTAACTTTAATGCTCTCGTTTTCTTTACGCAAACTTCATCTCCTCATCTTCCTCCTCCCAATATTTGCTTTCTTGCGTTGCTATAAATAATCAAGAACACACCATCTTACTTCTCATTCTACAACCA
>MU109850.1:0-10218 GCA_012274485.2 Sinapis alba | reverse complement strand
CTATGAGATTTATTCAACTTCCTTGAGTCTATACACTGATTAATGGTTCCAAATCAAGCTTCTTACATATTGATTCATCCTGGTTGGATTAGAAGCTTGAAGAACTTGTCATATGTCCAAAAAAGCTAAACATGGATATCCTTATTAGAAAGTGGAATAACTTCTTCAACATAAATCCTATGAGATTTATTCAACTTCATAGAGTCTGTATACTGATTAATGGTTCTAAATCAAGCTTCTTACATATTGATTCATCCTGGTTTGATAAGAAGCTTGAAGAACTTGTCATATTTCCAAAAGGACTAAAAATGGATATCCTCATTAAAAAGTGGAATAACTTCTTCAACATAACTCCTATGAAATTTATTCAACTTCATTGAGTCTCTACACTGATTAATGGTTCCAAATCAAGTTTCTTACATATTGATTCATCATGCTTTGATTAGAAGCTTGAAGAACTTGCCATATGTCCAAAAGGGCTAAACATGGATATCCTCATTAGAAAGTGGAATAACGTCTTCAACATAACTCCTATGAGATTTATTCAACTTCATGGAGTCTCTACACTGATTAATGGTTCCAATTCAAGCTTCTTACATATTGATTCATCCCGGTTTGATTAGAAGCTTGAAGAACTTGTCATATGTCCAAAAGGGCTAAACATGGATATCTTTATTAGAAAGTGGAATAACTTTTTCAACATAACTCCTATGAGATTTATTAAACTTCATGGAGTCTCTATACTGATTAATGGTTCTAAATAAAGCTTCTTACATATTTATTCATCCTGGTTTGATTAGAAGCTTGAAGAACTTGTCATATGTCCAAAAAGGCTAAAAATGGATATCCTCATTAGAAAGTGGAGTAACTTCTTTAACATAACTCCTATGAGATTTATTCAACTTCCTTGAGTCTATACACTGAGTAATGGTTACAAATCAAGTTTCTTACATATTGATTCATCCTGGTTTGATTAGAAGCTTGAAGAACTTGCCATATGTCCAAAAGGGCTAAACATGAATATCCTCATTAGAAAGTGGAATAACTTCTTCAACATAACTCCTATTAGATTTATTCAACTTCATGGAGTCTCTCTACACTGATTAATGGTTCCAATTCAAACTTTTTACATATTGATTCATCCTGGTTTGATTAGAAGCTTGAAGAACTTGTCATATGTCCAAAAGGGCTAAACATGGATATCCTCATTAGAAAGTGGAATAACTTCTTCAACATAACTCCTATGAGATTTATTCAACTTCATGGAGTCTCTACACTGATTGATGGTTCCAAATCAAACTTCTTGCATATTGATTCATCATGGTTTGATTAGAAGCTTGAAGAACTTCTCATATGTCCAAAAGGGCTAAACATGGATATCCTCATTAGAAAGTAGAATAACTTCTTCAACATAACTCCTGTGAGATTTATTCAACTTCATGGAGTCTCTACACTGATTAATGGTTCCAATTCAAGCTTCTTACATATTGATTCAACCTGGTTTGATTAGAAGCTTGAAGAACTTGTCATAAGTCCAAAAGGGCTAAACATGGATATCCTCATTAGAAAGTGGAATAACTTCTTCAACATAAATCTTATGAGATTTATTCAACTTCATGGAGTCTCTACACTGATTAGTGGTTCCAAATCAAGTTTCTTACATATTGACTCATCCTAGTTTGATTAGAAACTTGAAGAACTTGTCATATGTCCAAAAGGGCTAAACATGGATATGCTCATTAGAAAGTGGAATAACTTCTTCAATATAACTCCTATGAGATTTATTCAACTTCCTTGAGTCTATACACTGATTAATGGTTCCAAATCAAACTTCTTACATATTGATTCATCCTGGTTGGATTAGAAGCTTGAAGAACTTGTCATATGTCCAAAAAAGCTAAACATGGATATCCTCATTAGAAAGTGGAATAACTTCTTCAACATAAATCCTATGAGATTTATTCAACTTCATGGAGTCACTACACTGATTAATGGTTCCGATTCAAGCTTCTTACATATTGATTCATCCTGGTTTAATTAGAAGCTTGAAGAACTTGTCATATGTCCAAAAGGGTGAAACATGGATATC
The DNA here is from genome assembly GCA_012274485.2 of Sinapis alba. Classification (NCBI taxonomy): domain Eukaryota; kingdom Viridiplantae; phylum Streptophyta; class Magnoliopsida; order Brassicales; family Brassicaceae; genus Sinapis; species Sinapis alba. The sequence continues at coordinate 8,129 of MU109850.1, read as the reverse complement.
TTTATTAGAAAGTGGAATAACTTCTTCAACATAACTCCTATGAGATTTATTCAACTTCATGGAGTCTGTATACTGATTAATGGTTCTAATTCAAGCTTCTTACATATTGATTCATCCTCATTTTATTAGAAGTTTGAAGAACATGTCATATATCCAAAAGGGCTAAAAATGGATATGCTCATTAAAAAGTGGAATAACTTCTTCACATAACTCGTATGAGATTTATTCAACTTCATGGAGTCTCTGTTGGAATGAATAAGGAAAACCAGAAGAAAGGAGTTACTTCATTATCTAAGACAAGTGCATCAAGAGGAGTTGATTTAGGGCTGTCTGCACAAATGGTCTTATACTTGACCAGGAGTGCCTTGCAAGGCAAGTAAGGAGTTTGGAAACCTAAGATGACCTAAGGGAACTCCAGAAGTCAAGGAAACTAAGTTTGGATTCAAGGAGTTGGTTCTGGTCGAAATTGGACAAGTAGAAGTCACATGTGTGCTTTGGAGAAGCATCTGACCTGTTACTTTCAGCCTAAGAAGAGTGAGCCTCTCTCTCCTGTCACTCTCACTCCCTCTGGTCGTGCCTACCTTGGCTCTATCCTGCTTGTCCTCATCAGTTTCCCTGTTACATTATTTGTTTAGTAAGAACCTGTTTTAGTATTAGTGTAATGTGTGTCCTTGCCTATATATGGCATTGTTGTATCAGATTGTAAACCTCAAGTTGAATGAATAATTCTTCTTCATTACTCTCTTGTTACTTCATATTCTCTCTATTCTCTTGTTCCCCACGAGCCTACACTCAGCTCTCATACTCCCATACTCTCTTATTCTTCTTCATTACTCTCTTATTCTTCATCTATTCTCACATGGTATCAGAGCAGAAAAGCTCTTGAACCTCATCCTGCTTCTGCAAATACAAGCTACTCTTAGTTCATCTTCAAACCAGTTTGTACAACCTTTTGTCCAGCATTTCACAGGCTCTCCAAGAAGGAAGAACCCACGAACAGCTCTCAAGACAAGGTGTATACAAGTCTCTGAAACTCCAGAACCATTCAGAAAGTTCAACAAGTTCAGAGACTCATCCATTCAAACATTTCTCTTTGAAGCTACTTAAGCACACTCTTTTACCTAGTGGTCCATAGCTCTTCCAAGATGGAAAACTCTAAAGCCATGGCGATTCCTGTGATGCTCAAGGGGCCAAACTACCTTCTCTGGTCCAGGCTTGTGAAGACAGCCCTTGGAGGAAAAGGCTTGTGGACTCATTGTACACAAGAAGCTCCAAAACAAGGCAGTTCTCATGATGCTCTAAAGCAAACTGGTTCTAAACCTGAAGTTGGAGACAAATGGCAGCAAGAAGACCTCATGGTGTTGTTCATCCTTCAAAGCTCACTTGAAGCAACCATTTTGGAGGCTTACTCTTACTGTGAGAGTGCAAAGGAGCTGTGGGATACTCTCCACAAGGTGTATGGGAACTCATCAAACCTCAGCAGGGTGTATGAAGTCAAGAAAGCCATCAACAACCTCTGCCAAGAAGAAATGGAGTTCACTGAGCACTTTGGAAAGTTCAGGTCCTTATGGGCTGAGCTTGACATGCTTAGGCCAGCCACCATTGATCCAGCAACTCTCATTGAAAGAAGGGAGCAAGACAAGGTGTTTGGGCTGCTGCTCACACTCAATCCAACCTTTAATGATCTGGCGAAACATATCTTGAGGTCAGATAAGCTACCTTGCCTTGATGAAGTGTGCTCTCAGATACAAAAAGAGCAAGGGTCACATGGCCTCTTTGAACCAAAGGAAGGTCTCACTCTAGCAAACAAGGCTGAAGGTCTCTCTCTTGCCAACAAAGTGTGTTACAAGCAAGAGGACAGGAGGGGCTTGAAGTGTGATCATTGCAAGAAGGAAGGTCACACCAAGGAGAGGTGTTGGATACTCAATCCACACCTCAAGCCCAAGCATTTTCACTAAGCCCTCATGGGCTGGAGGCTCAAGGAACTAAGCTCAGGTTCCTTGATAAGCTGTGCCTCCTTCAAATAAGAGCAAGATGCCCATGTGTTCAGAGCCTACTGAAGTACATTACTGACCATGGAGATATTGCCCACTGCCCAACAATACTTTGGACACTGATTGTGTTCATTAACTCCCAAGATGGTAGAGAGGAAGATTGGTGCTGTGGAGAGACTGCTCAAGAGATCTTACCTGAATCCAAGAGGGTTAACAGGAGGTTCCTCGAGAGAGAAAGGCCACAATTCAAGCCAAGAGGGCTGTGGTCTCAAGGTGTTGGCAATCATTGGCTCTCATGTTCAAGCTTGACCATATACTCTCATTCTCAGGTCAAGCTTGAGGAGGGGTGTTAAATGAGAAGCCAATTCCCCATTATTGAAGACAATGCTTGATCTCAGTCCATGAAGAAGGCAAGAAGCCAGAAGCAAGGGGGGAGACAAGCTGTGAAATAAGAAGAAGGTTCAAGAGGAACCTGATTGTGTGTGATGCAAGGAAGGGAGTGGCGCCCTTTCCTTGCCAATAAAGAACGGAAACCCTAGCTGGATTGCTTGTACTCTTTTCCTATAATTAGGTTTTTAATGAGGCAAGTAATCTCAGTTCCAAGCTTGCCCAAGGATTTCTATGGTCAAGCTTGAGGGGGAGTGTTGGAATGAAGAAGGAAAACCAGAAGAAAGGAGTTACTTCATTATCTAAAACAAGTGCATCAAGAGGAGTTAATTTAGGGCTGTCTGCACAAATGGTCTTATACTTGACCAGGAGTGCCTTGCAAGGCAAGTAAGGAGTTTGGAAACCTAAGATGACCTAAGGGAACTCCAGAAGTCAAGGAAACTAAGTTTGGATGCAAGGAGTTGGTTCTGGTCGAAATTGGACAAGTAGAAGTCACATGTGTGCTTTGGAGAAGCATCTGACCTGTTACTTTCAGCCTAAGAAGAGTGAGCCTCTCTCTCCTGTCACTCTCACTCCCTCTGGTTGTGCCTACCTTGGCTCTATCCTGCTTGTCCTCATCAGTTTCCCTGTTATATTATTTGTTTAGTAAGAACCTGTTTTAGTATTAGTGTAATGTGTGTCCTTGCCTATATATGGCATTGTTGTATCAGATTGTAAACCTCAAGTTGAATGAATAATTCTTCTTCATTACTCTCTTGTTACTTCATATTCTCTCTATTCTCTTGTTCCCCACGAGCCTACACTCAGCTCTCATACTCCCATACTCTCTTATTCTTCTTCATTACTCTCTTATTCTTCATCTATTTTCACAGTCTCTACACTGATTAATGGCTCCAAATCAAGCTTCTTACATATTGATTCATCCTGGTTTGATTAGAAGCTTGAAGAACTTGTCATATGTCCAAAAGGGCTAAACATGGATATCCTCATTAGAAAGTGGAATAACTTCTTCAACATAAATCCTATGATATTTATTCAACTTCATGGAGTCTCTACACTGATTAATGGTTCCAATTCAAGCTTCTTACATATTGATTCATCCTGGTTTGATTAGAAGCTTGAAGAACTTGTCATATGTCCAAAAGGGCGAAACATGGGTATCTTTATTAGAAAGTGGAATAACTTCTTCAACATAACTCCTATGAGATTTATTCAACTTCATGGAGTCTGTATACTGGTTAATGGTTCTAAATCAAGTTTCTTACATATTGATTCATCCTGGTTTGATTAGAAGCTTGAAGAACTTGTCATATGTCCAAAAGGGCTAAAAATGGATATCCTCATTAGAAAGTGTGATGAATCCCTTATGAGGAGATCCTTTTTGTCCCTGATTCTATGAAGGATGATCTTCTGGTTTGAGAGAGAAAGGGGTTGATTTCAGTGATGAGTGATGGTTTGAATGGATGATCTTCAGAGATGATCTATGGAATGATCAAATCTTGTGTAGAATTGTCTAGATCAAGAGAATGAACTCTGTTTTTGATCAAAGACAGGTTGCTTGCAGAGAATGAACTCCTAGCAATCTATGTTCAAGGATGAACAAAGGATTCACAGATTTTAGAGAGTTTCAGAATCAAACCAAGATCAAGAGCCTTCAGATCTGCTCTGATACCACTTGATGAATCCCTTGTGAGGAGATCTGATGCAACCATGGTTGAACCAGCTGACTATCCAACAAAGGATAAACCGGGATGGCTGAATGGAAAGCTTGAAGATGAATCTAAGGTTGAAATGGAGCATAAAGATCTTATATTGACAATGATGAACATGTCAAACAAGAAGGAAAAGATGTGGATCAGCCTCATGAATGACTTAGGAATTTTCTCAGCCTAAAAGAAGATCAATACCCAAGTTGAGGATCCATTCTCTCTTTCTGATGGGCAAGCCACGAAAATGAAGTCAAAAAGTCATCAAAAATATTTAATATTTAGTTTTCAAGACAATTTTAGTTTTAATTAAGTTTTTCTTATTTTTCTACAATTTTAGGACTTTTCATTTTCTTCTTCTCTACTTAAACTCTCTTTTGTTTCAGAAATATTATTCACCTTTTTATTAAAAAAACTCTCTCTAAACTTGTGAATCCTTTGTTCATCTTTGAACACTGATTGCTAGGAGTTCATTCTCTGATTGCAAACTTGTCTTTGATCACAAACAGAGTTCATTCTCTTGATCATAGACACATCTACACAAGATCTGATCAGCCCATAGATCATTTCTGAAGATCATCCATTCAATCCATCCATCATCACTGGAATCAACCCATATCTCTCTCAAACCAGAAGATCATCCTTCATAGAATCAGGGACAAAAAAGGATCTCCTCACAAGGGATTCATCAAGTGGTATCAGAGCAGATTTGAAGGCTCTTGATCTTGGTTTGATTCTAAAACTCTCAAAATCTGGGTTTTGGATCTGAAAATCTCTATTTCTTCTTCTTTGTTTTGGGGAATATGTTTTGTATTCTTTGTTTCTCATAAAGCTCTTATCTTTCTATCTGTATAATCTGCAAAAGGCCAACCAGATTAAAAAAAAAAAAAAAAGAATTTTGAAAGTTGAAGAGAAATCCAACTTGACTGAAGAGAAATCCAGCCCTGGTGGTAATGCCTCTTGCAAACAAAAATCTTGATCTTTGTTTGTTGCTGAGCTACTGGATTGACAGAAAAAAATCTCACAAAAAAATCAGAGAGAAACACTTGAGAGAAGATAAGCTTAGGCTATTTATATATGTGCTAATTTTGTTGTTGAGTTTCTTAATAGGAATCCATGTTTGGAGGAAGCAATGGCAGGAGGAGACGTCCTGAAAAGGAGTTAGATTACAACCTGTTTGACTCTGCTACAAAAGCAGCCTTGGAAAAAACAGAAAAGACTATGAGAAAAAGAGATTCCTATGCTATTGATGAGTCCGGTTATGAGCAGGAAAGGATACTATCTAGGAGGTCACTGGAAAAGCTTAACAGGAGGAGAACATCATGATCAATTCAGTTCGTCCACAAAGAGTTTGCTGGAAAAAAGACAGAATTTGATAAGAAAAGAAAAATCGGTTTTTAACCATTCTGATTTTGTGCAGGAAAAGGCACGCCAGGGAGGCAAGAGGAACCAATTAGGAGGAGCAGAGAACATCCTAGATATGCCAGAGAAGAGAAAGGTGCTTGCTCTGGTCGTGATCCCATAAAGAAGTCTCAGAAACAACAAGCAGAATTTGATTATTTGCACAACCATTTGTTTCAAGATAATTTCAAAAGGATTGCACATCAAGTAATCAAGGAGTTTGCAAAAGACCAGAGTGTGAGACCATCCACACGACCTTCCTCAATGGTTCCTGAGCCAATGAGTTGCAGCAAGCAGCAGCAGATCATCCAAGAATTGGAAACAGAGTCATCTAAGGTAAGTAAAACAATTGAGACAGAAAATGAGTTTTCTCTTTTCTCTCCTCAATCTGAACTTGTTATCAATAGAACCTGTGATGAACTAACTTGTTTTGAACCGGAGAAACCGAGTAGCCTTGTTTCAGTGCCTCAGGTCTCAGCAGAACACTCACCAGACACATAACAGAAGAGTTTAACAGAAAGTGGAGTGTTGGTGCAGCAGATAAGCTTTGAACTAGAAACAACTCATGCGCCTTTGTCTCCTAATTCTCAAGAGCACTGTAAGGAACTTGTTATGATTAATTCTCTGCCTGAAATGTTTGTTAAAGTTAGTTCTAGTGATGTCAAACGTTTTGGTCTAGACAAGGTAAAAGAATTTTGTGTTTCAAACTCTGTTTTTGAAAACATGATTAACACTTTTAAAGTATTTGAACCAGATAAACTCCCTGATCAAAAAGGTTTTCAGTCTGTTAGTAAACTCAATCCTGGTCTTGTTTTGAGTTTTGATCAGTTTATGGAACATAACAAAAGTTTTGATCACCCTGAAAAGAGAATTGAGCTTATTGTGCAACAATCTGATTTCAGTTTCAGAAAACCTTGTAATTCTTTTGCTTGCTATGAAAATAATGACTTTGATCTGAGTTTTTCTAGACATGAACTGGTCAGTGATGATTTGTTTTCTTCCACATGTGCCTGGAAAGAGCTTTTGGTTAGGAATTTGCAGAAAACAAAATCACTTAGAGCTGAAACCGATTTTAGTTGTTATTCTGTTTTGAAACTTGTTCATGCTTGTTCTAAAACTGATAAATCTTGGCATGTTTTGAGATCAAGCTTGCAGAATGATGTTGTTTTGAGCTTTGAAGATATATTAGTGTACAACACATTCTTTGAAAGTCATGCTAAACCTGTAAGACATGTGCTAACTGATTCTGAATCTGATCTTGAACTTAAACTTTTGTGTTCTGATTCTGATCATGTGGGGCACGTTTTGAAGTTGATCTATGGTACTTCATGCCTTGAAAACATTCTGGTTTACAACACTTTCTTTGACAAACATGCTGAGCCTTGGTTAAGTAATTCTCAGTTTGAACTTGATCTTTTGTGTTCTGAATCTGAGAAACTTGTGCTTGTTTTGAAGCTGTTCTTTAGGAACTATGTTATCTTGTGCCTTGATGCCATTCTGGTGTACAACACTTACTTTGATATGCATCATGAAGATCTGAAACGTGTGCTACATGTTCTAGGGAGAGAAATTTGGTTTTCTGATTTGAATAAGAACATGTCTTGCCCATATAACTCTGGGTATATAGTCTTTGTTTTGAGTGCTCAGGAACAACAGTATCTGTCCCAAAGGAGTGCGAAGGACGAAAGCAGACACCAAGCTTATCAGCCAGAGATTTGGAGATGGAAGTACTTGAGGAAAATGGATTCAAAACTCCAAGGAAGTTTATGTCCAAAAACTTTACTTTGATGTTGCTTTCATGCTTATTTTCTTGATCATTTTTCTCGCTTCTTACTTGTTTCCTTTTGATGTAGGAGATACCGATTTGAGGACAAATCTTTTCAAAGGAGGAGGGGATGATGCAACCATGGTTGAACCAGCTGACTATCCAACAAAGGATAAACCGGGATGGCTGAATGGAAAGCTTGAAGATGAATCTAAGGTTGAAATGGAGCATAAAGATCTTATATTGACAATGATGAACATGTCAAACAAGAAGGAAAAGATGTGGATCAGCCTCATGAATTACTTAGGAATTTTCTCAGCCTAAAAGAAGATCAATACCCAAGTTGAGGATCCATTCTCTCTTTCTGATGGGCAAGCCACGAAAATGAAGTCAAGAAGTCATCAAAAATATTTAATATTTAGTTTTCAAGACAATTTTAGTTTTAATTAAGTTTTTCTTATTTTTCTACAATTTTAGGACTTTTCATTTTCTTCTTCTCTACTTAAACTCTCTTTTGTTTCAGAAATATTATTCACCTTTTTATTAAAAAAACTCTCTCTAAACTTGTGAATCCTTTATTCATCTTTGAACACTGATTGCTAGGAGTTCATGTTGAGAGGATCAGGGATCAATTAGAGAAGAGAAGTGTTGAGGTTGAGACAGTAACTCCAAAAGTAACCACAGTAACTTTTGGAAAGTTACCTCAGTAACTTTGGAAGAAGGTAAATAAGGCAAGATGAGAAGTTACCTTGCATTTATCCATTCTGGACAGGGGGAGCACGACCAGGGAGAGTAGATAGGGTAAGAGGATAAGGTGACACCACAGCTGGAAAGGAAGAGCTACTTTACAGCCTGTCCAAGCATGTGGAGCCTCTC